>JASTUB010000003.1:0-127198 GCA_031124825.1 Saccharomycopsis vini
TGTTGTTGTTGTTGTTGTTGTTGTTGTTGTTGTTGTTGTTGTTGTTGTTGTTGTTGTTGTTGTTGTTGTTGTTGTTTTTTTTTTTTTTCCTTTCTGTTTGTTATTTTTGACGTTGTTTTAACGTCGTTTTTGGTATTGCTTTTTTTCCAACGCCAAAAAGAAACTATTTAGAGTAAGTTGATTGCGATTTGTAATAATATAGAATTAATAATATTATACAGTATCAAAATCTCACGATGTGAGTTCATTAGTCTTATTAATTTCTTTTTTGTCAGAAAAAAAGAAAAAAATAAAAAAAAAAAACGTCAAAATGCAAAAGAAACATTTATGTTTGCTTTGTTGTAATCGCAGTGCTTGCCGCTTTTTAATTGGCAGAGAGCTATAGTGTGTAGAGAAAAACTCACTAAAACAAAAATGATTTGCAAAATAAAAATCTGATTGTTGCTACAAGAAATAAGGTTTATACTTTTGCATAGTTAATATCTGGAATAGGAGATACAAACTGTAAAGATTTTGTTTTTACTCCAGAAATTGAAAATTAGTACCAGAAAATTTATAGACGAAATAACTAACAAGTCTTCCTAGTAGGGAGGGGGCGGGAGGCTTCAATTTGAAAATTATTTCTAGCACAAATGATAGCAAATAGTGTATTTTGACAATAGTTTTGTAAAATGCTGTTGGGAATGTATATAAATCAAACACTACACATTCTTAGGACGCAAATAAATTTGGAAACACAAATTTCTTATGTCTGCGCAATAAGCAGTTTTGATTTAAACAAGTTTTCCTTTTTTTTTTTTTTTTTTTCTTATTTTTTTTCGAAATGTTTAGGAATACCATCTTAAATTCTTTTACAACCAGATATCCAATAATTTTTTTTTTTTTTAAACTTCCTTTTTCGATTCATTGCAGTAAATAATGCTGCTATTGAAAGCAATACCAATTCAGTTTGAGTTTACAAATTTAATGACAATCATGTATTTTCTTACATCATCATCATAAATGAGATTAAAAAATTATAATGTGTTTATCTTTGATACCCAATCTGACAATGACAAAAGTAATTTTAAATTACTTCAATCCAATTAATTTCCCAAATATAATCTCTCCAGTCCAAACTTTTAATTACTTAATAGACGACAAAATATCGACCGGATCCAAAAAAGTCTACTTTGAAATTTCGTCTCCAATCCCAATCCAAACTCGATAAAACCGGCTTGTAAAACACAAGCAAGTAAAATCAAGAATAAAGCAGGTTTAAAACTAATCCCCCAAAGCATTAACAACTAAATCGTTCCTAAATAAGTAGTTACTCGATCCGAACCAAATTGACAATAATTCTTCATTATTCTAAATCTAAAGAAGTAGAAAGGTTATGGAGTTGAATTGCTCAGACTCAAAAAGACAATGAAACCAAAAACATAGTTTTTAGATCATTAACAATGAGAAAAAGTCGTCCACGGGCAATGAATAAGATAAACGGAAACGAATAAATTGTATAACACAAATTAAACTTGAAAAAAAATTTGATTTATGCATCGTGACACATTGATTTAATGTAAGAATGTATAAACCACCAAATCAACTTAAGTAGATGCAATAATTGTTGGAAAAGAAAAAAAATTGTAATTTGCAAAGGAAGTAGGTGTGAAATTTTTTTTTCTCCATTTTATATTTCGATGTCTAATGGCTCATAACCACAGAGTCCTCAAAAAGTATAGACTCCGCGATGTCTCATAATTATGAAAAATAGTAAATTATCCAAGTCTCGTAGAATATGAAGGTACTATTTTTTGATAATTTTTCTTCCCTAATCTTTTTAACAGAATTAAAGAGCGCTGTTTTTTTTTTTTTTTACCATCACAAAAAGTCGTACATTGAAGTTTACTTTTTTTTTTTTTTACCATCACAAAAAGTCCTACATTAAGTTTATAGAAATTTTTCAATTGATTTAAATACACAAAAATATATTAAAATAACCTGCCTTTATTAACTCCATCCTTGTTAGCTCAGTTGGTAGAGCGTTCGGCTTTTACGAAGTAAGGAACCGAAATGTCCAGGGTTCGAGCCCCTGATGAGGAGTCTTTCTTTTTTGTAAAAGAAAGACAAAGTCTTATAAATCTTTACTATCTATCTCATGATAGTTTAAGCTTACACTTCAAGAATGATTCATTAATTTGTATTCGTTAAAAGCCTTATCTTATATAACACAATTATATTTACTTACCAAGGTTAAAGGTTCTAGCCAATTTTAAACCTGCTGCAATGCTAGCAACTTTTGAATCAACTTTATAACCTTTTGAGCTGTATTCTTGTAATATTTCTGGCAATTTGTCTAAATCGACCAAAAATGTTTCTATGAATTCGTTTTCTTCTAAATTAGGTTTCGGGTTTTGATTTTCTGGTTTGGTCATATCGATTTCCAACATCACAGAAATCAAATTAGTATTAGTGAATCCAGCATCATTGAACATGATTTCCGAGTTTGAAATATGGTTTTCTTCAGTAACAACATACCCGGTTTCTTCATAAAGTTCACGAATGGCACATTGTAAAGCAGTTTCATTTGGATCGAGCAAACCAGCTGGAAACTCAATACATACAGCTTCCACTGGAGGACGGAATTGTTTTTGTAAAACAATTTTTGGGCTTTTTGTTGTGTTGGCAGGATCCTTGACCAAAGCGACAATTCCGACACCATCGATTTCTTGGCCCGGAATTCTTGTGGTTCTAGCTGCCATTTCCCAATCACGGTCTAACTTTGTTAATACGCAAGAAACATTGCAAAAAATAACACACTGAAAAAAAGAAAAAGAGAGAAAGGGTTGACTTTCAAGTGCAGTTCTCAATTATTGAGAAATAAATTATCCATTAATATTATCATGCCATTTACTTACCTTCTCCATTTGGATTAGTATAATGAACTTTTTGTAATTTCACCCATTTGGCATCGGTGCTATTCAAATCAACAATTTTGGAAATTTTTGACAACTCAGATGCTTTTTTAGTACTCATATTATAAAATTTTGAAATGATTGAAATATTTTTGTTTTTAAATATTATATTTGAGTTATTTTTTGTGAAAATTCTTAGGCTTCTCTTCGCACAATTCATTAGATTGAACGTATCATTGATGTTAAAAGTGTACGATTTATTTGTTTGTTTTTTTCGGCCTTCTAGCCCATTACCTCTATATATTTAACCTTCTATTTTTGTTTACTTCACGCACTCCAAAAAGCAATGAACAAACTATAATTCTAAAACAACAAAAGTATTTATATATTCAAAAAAAAATCGAAACAACTCAAACGAGCTGAATTAAGAAACGGAAAAAAAAAGAAAGAAAGAAAGAAAGAAAAAAAAAGGAGAGGAACCAAAACAAATTAAAAAAGCTTTGAAGAAAAAGGGTAAATAAAAACAGTAATAAAAACTCACTCAAAAAAAGCATTTCGACAAACATTTCATTTATCATTATTATTAAACTATAACACATTCCAACATACCATACATTTCCTTTTCAACTTCTCTCTTCACTTTCAACCAATCGGCACGACATTGCACTAATTCGTAAATTTCATCTTGTTGAAAAATCCCATTAAATCGATTCAAATCACTAACCGTCTTCCCAATCAATTTTGCATCTGTATAATCAATCAAATAAATTTGACCAACCGTCTTTAACCCAATAAAATAAGGCAAAATTTGTTTTTGTCTTAACGTTAATATAAAATCATAATAATAATTTAAATCGGAAATCAAAGTTAATGCACCAGTGGTGTCAATTTTTAAAGTTTTCAAATTTTTTAAAATCAACCCAAAAAATCTTTGAGCAACTTCTTGTTGAAAAACGTCAATTGTTGATTTTTCAGTGGAACCTATCAATAAATTGATATGATTTGATAATAATTCAACAGTTTTACGAGCACAAATTGTAATTTCTCCAATATTAACTTTCTTACCAGACGATTCTAACAAAAAATCTCTGGGATCTTGATATGTGTCATAAATATATTGGATTTTATTAATTAATGCATCGATACCAATATTCAACCCATTGGCAACATTGTCGTCTAACATCAATTCAAATTTCTTTTTGGATTGTAGTACTTTAGATAAGAAATCTTGATTTTTGTTTATGATATTTTTCTTGACCAATTCTTCTTCATAAAAAACATGAACTAAATTTTGAATCAAGTCCCCAATATTCACTAATTCCGTAAAAATAACTAGTGGCTGAACATTTGAGTCTTGATCAGCTAAAATTGTAGAACTACGTTTTGTATCGCTATTGACATTGCTATTATTATTTTCGACTTCTGGATTATAGTTTTTCAATCTCTCGGTAGCTTTGTCAAAACCTTTTTTCACATGCTCTTCTCCCAAAATTTCAACAATCTTGATGAAAACCTCTTCAATTTGCTTCTTGCAACTTTTCAATATATTCTTGTTATAATCCAATTCAAGGGCAGATTCATCAATATCTTTTAGTCTGTTGATTTCGTTAATAAATATTGAAATCCGTTGAATGGAACTTTTCGCGTTATTCATTATGTTCACCGACAAATCTAATGAGAAAAACGATTTAATCCTAATAAGTTTGTTGTTCATAATAGCCAATTTTGCCTCAAACTCGGTCATTATTTCTTTTTCTTCCTGTTCTTCCTTTTGTTCTTGTTCTTGCTGATTTTCAATCCGCAGTTGTCGTTTTGTCGTATCATTATTATTTTTATCTTTGATGCCATTTTTGTTATTGTGATGATTTGAATTACCAACTATCCCTTCAAATGTGACATTGATTGGTTTCAAGATATTTTTGAACCCAGAAACTAAATCAACTTTTAAAAAACTACTTTTTGTAGCTACATTATCGTTAATTTTGACATTTCTCCAAATTTCTTGTTCAAGTTCATTTTCTTCAATTTTAGTTTTTTCATCCCAGTTACGGATATTAAATTCGGAAACTTTGACAAAAAATTGTAATTCATCAACCAAATATTCGTTGATTGATGTTTCTAAATACAAATTCATCAAATTAACCAAGTTTGGCTTAAAAAACTTGCCACCATTTTTAGAATCGTTTATCATTACTGTAATCAACTTGATTAAATGAGAATAAATAATTGGTAACAACAGATTAGAAAGATTGAACTCATTTGTCACCAACATATTTTGATCCCTGTCTGCAGAATTGAATATCACCGATTCGTTGATTATATTCAAATGTTTAGCCTTTTGAGATAATAATCCTATAAATTCTAAGATATAATTTTGTATAATTTCTTCAAATATTTTCAATATCACAGGGACTTTATCTTCGGAAAAAATTTGATCAATGATTTCAATTTGATTGTTCAATAACCCAGCCAAATTATCAAAATATGTGACCAATTTATCATGGTCGATTTTATAAATTTGTTCTTCTTCTTGATTTGTTTTGTCATAATTAGTCAATTTGAAATATGGATCCACATTATCCACGATCAAATCATTAATATTGAGCTTTTGTAAAAAAAAATTCACCAAATTGCTATTGATCAAGTTATCATTCATATTTAAAAGAATGTTCGTATAATAACTAACCTTGTTTCCAAAATCTTTATTATCATATCCAATTTCAATTTCTCTTAAACAAGCATTCTCGAAAAATTCAATTACTGATTGCAAGTTTTGTAAGTTCAAGTTATACGTTGTTTGGTCGGCTTGGTATAATTGAAATTTAGAAAACTTGACAAAACTATTCAACAATATCGATTGATACATCGGATTATTGAATTTTTTGATGAAAAGAGTGTTATTCAATTGCAAATGTGAGCTAATAAGTTCGTTATATAATGGAAATAACGAATTGTAGACTAGCCTAAACTGAAGCTTATAAAGCTTCGGGTTATATATAAAATGAAAATGTTGATATGGCAAATTAAATGAGGACGGATAAATACAAAGAGGATCTAGTACTCCTTCTTTCGTCACAATTTTTGAGTTGAGTTTATAGAAATCTTCTTTGGTGTATTGTGCATGATCATAGTGTAAAGTTTCATGTTTTTTGTCGTCAAATAACTCTATTAGCACCAAGTAATCTTTCCATAAAGTAGATTGATCTTTTTGAATATAATTATAGGTATTTTTGTTTATCAAAGAGAAACTCTCAAGATCTTGGAAATCCAAGTAACATATTATGTTGTCAATAATACTGTGAGGAATAACTTGGTCATCTTGAATGTTAGAATAATATGTTTGTTGAAGGTAATTTGACCACGCTATAGATTTTCGTTTTTGATCAAGGACTTCTTTTTTTCTTTTCAGATTTGATTTATGAGATTTTCTTCTGAACATCGCTGTAGCATTGCTAAAATTCTCCTGAGTAATATTAAAAATTAGTAAAGTTTAAACTATTTATTTGTTTAACAATAGAAATCAGGTTAGTATAGGTAATAAATTTTAGCAGAGCCTCTCAGTCGTGTTTCATGAAACTCAGGAAGGATTTTGCACGTGTAAACTCACGCGGATGCTTACACCGGAAATATTTTCAATATGTTTGATATGTTACAAGACACTGATAGAAAATATATTAAACGGATAAGTAAAACAGTGATAAAAATGGAATTTGGTGATAAAAATAAAAATAATAACTAGTGAATAAATAATAACAAGAAATAAAAGATTCAATCGAATTTGATTTTCTTTGATTTTTTGGACATGTCGACATCTTTGAAAAAAGCACCATAAGCAGTATGGGCCTTCTTTTTAGTGTGACTACCGAATTTCAAAAGTTCATCAGGAACTGGTTGATTGGCACCATTCAAAACATTAATCAATGCACCAGACAAATGTTTCTCATTTTCAGTGAATAAAGTATGAGCTACCCCGGTTTTACCAGCTCTACCGGTTCTACCAATTCTATGAACGTAATCTTCAGCAGTCAATGGGAAAGTCAAGTTAATGACAGTTTTGACATTTGGAATATCTAAACCTCTAGCAGCGACATCGGTAGCCAACATAATGTTGTTTTTACCGGTCTTAAAATCTTCCAAAGCTTGAGTTCTTTGAGCTTGAGACAAATCACCATGAATGGCAGAAACACTGTAACCTTTGTATTTCAATGATCTTTCAACTCTAGTAGCTTCTTTTTTGTATAAAGCAAAGATCAATAATTTGTTTTCTGGGTCATTTCTCTTGTGATACTTGGACAATAAATCGAATAATCTGTTTTCTTTTGATCTTGGATCAACAACTTCAACGATTTGGGTAATTCTTTTATTGGCAGTCAATTCATCTCTGTTACCAACAGTAACTTTAACTGGCTCACTCATATATCCTTCGGCCAATTTACGAACTTCTTCAGGCCATGTAGCAGTAAACATGACAGTTTGTCTGTCTTGTTGTTTTGTACTACCAATTATTTTTTTGATATCATCTTCAAACCCTTTTTCCAACATTCTGTCTGCTTCATCTAACACCAAGTATGATACATCCGACAAATCAATAGATCCTTCATCCAACAAATCAATAAGTCTACCAGGAGTAGCGATGATAGTTTGGGATTTTTTTATATCTTCACGTTGTGGATCTTTTGGTACACCACCATATATACAACAACACTTAGTATTGGTAACATCAGCAAGTTTTTTATAGTTATCATAAATCTGAATAGCCAATTCTCTAGTTGGAGAAATAACAAGAATTTGAGGTTTAGCTTTGTGATATTTGGTATTAAGAGAATGATTCATTGCTGGCACAGCAAAAGCAAATGTCTTACCAGAACCAGTTTCGGCAACCCCAATAACATCTCTTTGATGAAACAAATATGGCCAAGAAGCTGATTGAATTGGTGTTGGCTTGGAAAAATCTTTGAAACATTCTTGAATTCTAGAATCAATATTGATTTCATTGAATGATAAAATTGGTGATAAATTAGAATCTTTGGTATCTTTGATTTCAATTTCATTATCTTTGAGAAATTGTGAGATTTCTGATTCTGAAGATGAGGAAACAATGCTTGCAGTTTGTTTTTTGTCGCTCACATCTTCTTTTTCTTCGACTTCTTTGTTTTTCAATTTCTTTTCTTTCTTTTCTTTCTTTTCTTTCTTGTCTTTCTTGTCTTTCTTGTCTTTCTTTTCTTTCTTTTCTTTCTTGTCCTTCTTGTGTTTCTTTGATCTTTTTTCTTCTTTCAATTCATCTTCACCGGTTCTTTTCTTTGACTTTTTAATTTGATCTTCAATTGACATCTTTGCTTTTATAAAGTTCTCCTTATTTTCTACAATCTTTAACGTATATCAAATAAATAAAAAATAATAAAAATAAAAAAACGAAAAATAGAGATAATTATACTTACTTTAAAAAGTATGAAAAGTTTTTTTTGCAGAATAGCAGATGTGAAAAATAAAAAAAAAAAAAAAAAAAAAATTTTCTTTTCTTTTTTGAATGCTCATCGCTGCGAGATGCATTACATTGCTTATCAGAGTAGGTTTTCAAAATTATATCTCGTACTTATTAATTATTTGTTTCAACACAACATTTATATAGAAGAATGTTAAATTACATTTAAGTTTAAAATAACAAGTGACAAAATCATAGAAGGATTAAAATGTAAGCCCGGTGATAAATAGTCTATTGAAATTTTTGAAAATCCAATTAATTATGACTTTTAAGTTTTCTACCAACTGGTTTTTTTCAGAGTTTCTCAATGATTCATTTTCTTTTAAAATAACATATAGCTCATAATTTGAGTTAGAGTATGCTATACCTATCAACTTAGTCCCCAGAACTGACCATTTAATGTAAGTCAAATTCGACTTACTTCCAGCCAGCGATGAAGATGTAAATTGCTGTGCATTCTGGGTCTCAGTTGATGATGATGTTTCTTTGGCTCCTCTTTTACTATTTTCCTGAGCCTTTCTAACATTGCTGCCAGTCGCTGTGTCTGTAGAATTATTGAAAAGGCCGGTAAAGCTATTTGTGAATCCGTTGAATGAGTTAGCAATATTGCCGGTACGTATTGACTCATTATCAGTATGGGTGGGATTATTATTGGGGGTTGAAGCATACACATAACTTGATGTTGAGCCTTCATTATTAATCAAATTATTGGCAAGCTCTTTATACATGAACATCAATCTTTCAAATGAAATGTTACTAATCGAGTTTATATTGATTGAATTGAAACTTGGAACAAAAATTTGGGAATTTTTCTTTGACTTAAAAATGAAATGAAAAAAATTATTCACCTTGGAGTGTGGGTTAATAATATTCATTGAAGTATTTCTTTGATTGAACTCTTTGAGGAAATTTAAATAATTCAAGTTATAGTTGAATTTGAATGCTTTTATCAATTTATTCCACATTTGACAGTTTGAGGATAAAATGATTTCAAGAACAATTTTTTTAGAAACTTGTCTGATATTGAAAAAAGCATTTTTATCTGGTGATAAAATAATGAACACTAATTTATTTTGATCCATCAGGTTTCCAGGGATACTTTTCTTTTCATTATTTTTGTTGACAATTTCAATATTATTGATATCTATATAGTTAACAAAGCAATACAAGAAACCGTTGGAATTAAATTCTGGTAAACAAATCGGGAACCACAATTCCTCTTCATTTGAAAATTCAATGTCCGAATCTTCAAAGTTACTGAAATCAATATTATTGTTATTAGTGTCATTCACAGTGTTTTTATTGATCAAGATTTTTTTCTTTTTCGAGGTTTTTGTTGATTTATTGAAAATTATTGAAAAGAGTATTTGTAAATCTGAAGTGTGGAGGAAATGTCTTTTAGGTTTCATTATTGTTATTACTTTCCCATTCAAATCAGATAGAATTCCGTATAACATTTCATTTTTGTTACTACTATAAGTTGTTTTGAACTTTTCGATTATACTATTAATTTTTAGTTTGATTGAGTGATGCAAATAAAATGATTCGATTCCATTCAAGAAAAACAGTGGGTTTAAGATTTTGGAAATTAATATTCTATTCAAAGCTAAAAAATCGGATGAATTCAAAACATTTGTAAGGTCAAAATTTGATTTTAGAGAATAAAACTTGAGAAGTTGCTTTTTTGATAATATAGAAAGAATAAAATTATAGATAATGTACAATTGGTTTTTGAGCTCGTTCACGGTTTCAGATTTATATGACGATATTGCTAACAAGTATATTGGGCTTTTGTTTAATATCACAAACTTTGTAGAGCCGGCTTTGAAATATTTCAAATTATCAGTACTTGAAGAAATTAAAGGATTGAGGTCTGGGTCACCAAAAGACAAAATTAATGTTTGAATTATGCTCATGTAATTAATTACAACTTGATCTGATCCAAATAAAGAAAAAATAGGTTTACCAGATGAAGACAAAAAGAAGAATTGCTTTTTGTGCTTTAAAAATTCATTTTTATCTTTATTATAATCTTCAGTCTCCTGGGATGCTGTTTCAACTTTATTTTCCCTCTTGATATTGTTGTGTAATTCAAAGATGTTTTGGCCCTCATCAATATTGAGATCTGTATGTTCAACTTTATTCAATAGATCAGAAATGTTAATTTGATGATCTTCAATTCTTTTTGAGCGAGGCTTAATTCTATGAATTAAACTCAAGTCATCATTCATCAACTCATCTAATTCATTTTCTATCACACTCATTTGATCAAGCAGTTGTTGATGAGGAACAGTCAATATCGGTGGTGCAGGAGAGCTCAATGAAAATTGGCTTGCATTTTCATCATCATAAAAGCTATCATCCAAATTAGTGACACTTATACTAGGAGACATTATAGATAGTTGAGACTCATCGTTTTGTTCTGGGTCGGTACTGTTTGGAGCATTGACATTTTCAAGATTTATAGATATTGTTGGCGCTACTTTCAAGTTTGATAACGAGGTTTTCCCTGAAGAAAATCCGTTTGCGATATTGACTTTAGGGGTTCTATTCAGTGGTCTGGAGGGCTTTAAAGGAGGAGATGGCGATTTAGGCATGTTTCTACAATATTTGTTTCCATAATAGATACTCAAACTACAGAGAAACTCTTCGCTTTACTTGTGTCTTTTTATGTGTAACAAAAAAAACCCCCCGGCTGGTGGGGGGGGGGGTTTTACGTAAGTTGATGGTGCCACTTCAAAGGGACGATCAAAATTCATGTACGTTATACCCTAGGGCAATTTTGAAGCTTGTCATGGTTGAAAACAATAATTAAATGATCAATTATAGCATAACCTTATTCCTTCTATATAGAAAATAATATCATTTACTGATTGAAAATAATAGTTAAAAGGGAAGCGAGAAAAATGGATGACCAAAGCCTTGTCCCAGAGATTCTAATTAAAAGTAAAAAACTGATAAGAGTTGCCGTCATATATCACTGTGATTTTGGTAGCACTAAAACAGTTGCAATTGCGGTTCACAATGGTATCTCTTCAATCGAAGGTATAGAGGCCGATTTATTGGATTCACAAGAGGCTATTGCTATCGTCAAGGACTTAACGATTTATGATGGGTTTATATTTGGGTCTCCAACCCTATTTGGCTCTATCGCAGCCGGACTCAAGAGCTTTTTTGAAAAATGTGATCAGTTGTTTGTCAAGAGACATTTACAAGATCGAATTTGTGCTGGTTTCACCAATTCTGGAGCTTTGTCAGGAGATAAAAACGGAACCCTTAATGATATTTTTATGTTCGCTGCTCAACAGGGAATGATTTGGGTTCCATTAGGTATGCCTTGTACAAATTACAGTAGCAAAAGGGATGAAGAGGCCATGAATGGTGCTGGTTTTACTATTGGGTTAGGTACACAAACTTTTAGTGATACACATCAAACATCTACTGCAGATATTAGATCCGCCGAATTTTTTGGCCAAAGAGTTGGTGCTGTTTTCAAACAATATTACAACTGAATAATTCAATGAATATTTAATCCAGAACGGATTTGAAATATTGAGTCATATTTTTAGAGTACATTAAATATTAATATTATAACTGTTGGTTAGTTTTTTCACTAGGTGATGAATACAAAAATTTACTTCGAAGGACTGCCCATACACAACGATAAAAATTCTATATAGTATAAATATATATTATTTCAACATGAGGAAACGATAGAAAAAAAAAAAAAAAATCTTTCAATAATAGGTGAGAAATGAAAAATTGGTTTGTTGTCAGACTTAATGCTACTTTCGAACTCCTTCATAATAGTTTTGATTCCATAAAATTGTATTTTCCTCAAAATTGTGCTTACGTCTTAGACAGTCAAGCTTTATTTATTGGCTCATTTAAGTTTGAAAAGTAATGAAGAAACATACTTTAAATGTGGGAAAAGACAACTTTCTATGTTTTTTTTATGAAGAAAAAAAAAAAAGATTTGTGGGGTTTATAATAAATAATAATTGATAATTTATATAACTTTAAAAGTTCCTTCAAAATAGAAGGCATTAATTTTTATTATTATAGTTGAGAGAGAAAGAATTGGATCATCATTTTTTTTTTCTCTTCTTCCAAGTTATTGATTTTTCTCAATCCATTTTGTTAGATGAGGGTTCTGAAACTGATGAAAAAAAGAAGAAAGCTCAGCTGTATTAATTTTTTTTTTTTTTTTTTTTTTTTTTTTTTGAGTTTCAATCAACTCTTAAGCACTTTTTTCCACTGCTGATAATGAAGCTTTTACTTATTAGTTATTTGATTCTTTGTACCATCATCAGAATTTCGGTTTGTTTCTCTATGGTTCAATGTCATGTTGTCTATCTATCGCTCCACTAATACAGTGTAAGTGCAACCGGGTGATCTTTCACTTGACGAGGGAGGCAAACAAAGAAAAGAGGAAGAAAAAAAAAAAAAAAAAAAAAAAAAGAAAGCGATCAAAAGATATAAACTTCCGCATCCTCGAAATCAAGAACGTATAAAAGATCATAACTAGATCAATAATCAGCTTGATTATTATTTTGAAAAAGGTCAAAAACAAGAATTCAATAAAAACAAAATGAACGGTGAAGCCTGGCTTTTCATTCTTGCGGTGGTTTTAAACGCTTCCAACTTATTCTTCCAAGTGTTTTTCACTATCATGTACTCCGATTTGGAATGCGATTATATTAATCCTATTGAATTGTGTAACAAATTAAACTATTACATAATTCCAGAAGCCTCTATTCATGGATTTTTAACAATATTATTTTTGATTAATGGCTACTGGTTCACTTTCTTGCTTAACCTTCCTTTATTTGCCTTTAATGCTAACAAATTCTACACCAAAAATTACTTGTTGGATGCTACCGAAATATTTAGAACTTTGAGCAAACATAAAAAAGAAAGTTTTATAAAATTAGGATTCCACTTGTTGTTGTTCTTCTTTTACTTATATAGAATGATCGTTGCTTTGATTGCCGATGATATGTGATCACAAAAGATGATCTTTCCATCGAATTGAATATTAGATTCAATTAGTGAGCTATATTTAATGAACGAAGAATATTCGAAGCAAAAGATTTAATAAATGATCTATTTTAGTCAACTAATAATAATGATAATAATAATAATAACAATAATAATAATAATAATAATAATAATAATAAAATTCTTTGAGTATAAGTAACTTTTTTGGATTTGTGTCGCGTTGTCATATTCATATTTCCTAGATTTTTGCTGATTTTGATTTGCAAATATTGAGGAAAAAATGCCCAGCTGGGAAAAATAAAAAAAAAAAAAAAAAAAAAAAAAAAAAAATAAAAAAGAGCATAATAATAAGGACCATATTAGCTAATACTATTTAATATTTCAAGATTTATAACTTATTTTTTGCTATTTTTCAAGCTTCTTATTTCACTCGATTATTTCGTATTTTATATTTTTATATATTTTATATACTCACTTTACCATCTTTATTCCTTTTTTATTCCCCTTTTTTTTAACTATTGTTTTCTTCTATGTTAATTATCATTTTTATTGTTTGTTTTTTCTCGTTATTGTTTATTTTCTTTCTTATATCTCTCTCTCCATCTTTAAAGTTTTTTTATTTTTTTTTTCTCAATATGTAATATTCATATCTGTTGTTTTTACATCATCTTGTAAATTTTCATGAATTTGAGACTCAAATTAGAGTTATTTCCGGTTTCTTTCAGGAAGTAACTCGCGCAACCTACAACAAGTTATATCAAAAGATTCTCATGGTCTGTTATAAAATGAAAAGACAGCACAAACATATATTCAATTGAAAAAAAAAAATGAATAATACAAGAAATTCACAATAACAATAGAAAAAGAAGAAAAAAAAAACTCATGAACAGACCTCAAATAGCTTTCAATGGATATTGCACCCAACAAACAAGAAATAATAGTGGAAAAAAAAAATCAGAAAAAGAAAACATGGTCAAATCAATAAAATCATAATCCATCACAAATTATCCAATGAATATATGTGTTATTCTGTTATATAAAAGAATCTATAAAAAATATAATGCTCATTCTAAAAAAAAAAAAAAAAAAAAAAAAAGAAAAAAAAAAAATAGAAAAAAATATGTAAAAATATTTATAAAGGATGGCGAAAATGCAAAAAATCATCTGCCGCTTCTGCTACTTGATTTCTGTTTCTTTAAATCGACAGGCTTCAACAATTCAAAGCTGCATAATAACTTTTTATCAATACTAATAACTGCCCCCCAATTATTAAACTCGCCGCAATAATTTGGAGCACTAAACACAGTGACCAACCTTTTTTTGTTAAAAAATTCGTAACCATCTTCAACAACCATATGACCACGAATAATCAAATCGAATTGAAAGTTTTTTAGAAAATCATTCACATTCTTCTTGGAAAAAAAATATGAAATCCCACGATCATTAGGTTTCCAGTCATTGACTTTGCCATTCGGATCACTCCATAATAAATCAGACAATAATCCAACGTCGGGAATGTCAGTAGGCCTTTTTATTTTATTAATTTGTTTCATTGATTTTAAAAATGGTGATAAACCGCCATGAACACAAAAAATCTTATCGGATATAATAGCAGCAATAGGTAGAACATTGAAAACATCAACAAAATTTTTCCAAATTTTGACAGATCCGACTCTTCTTTTACATTCATCATAAAAGCCATAAATCTTACTGATATTTCCAGATTCGTGATTCCCACGTAACATGAAAAAATTTTTTGGATATTTAATTTTGAAACATAATAATAATAATATTGTTTCCAAAGATTGCTTACCTCTGTCAACGTAATCACCTAAAAGTAAATAGTTTGTGTGCGGAGGAAATCCTGATAGCTTGAAGATTCTCAACAAGTCATTAAATTGACCATGAATATCACCAACAACCTTTATAGGAGATGCTAATTCTAGCAACGTCGGCTGAGACATAAAAATGTCTTTTGATTTATCAATAATATAGTTGATTTCATTTTTGCTGATGACTAATGAGTTACTAGTATATGATTTTGTATGCCCAATTTCGATTAACTTCTCAATCACTGAATCAACATCAACTTCACGACTATTAAGAACCTTTTTGTTGAATCTTGGGTTATAAAGTTTAGAAATATCATCTGTCAACCCTTTGCCTCCGCTGGAAGAGCTGGAAGATATTTTTTTAGTTTTCTTTGAAGCGGAACCTGCTGAAGCACTGGTGGTAATGGTGGTAGTAGTAGCATGGGCAGTTGATGGAGCACCTATAGGATTGTGATATGGTCTCTGATTCTCCTTCGGCATATCCATAATTATCAGTTTGCCTTCGGTTGACAAAAAATCTGTTGAATTTGGTGTAGTGGAAATTAAGCTATTAGTTGAAAAATCGCTACAGACTGATGATATGTCTGTATTGGTTCCCATCAAATCATAGCGACGAGGGCCGATTGATTTAGAAAAGGAATCTGTTTTGCAATCTTTGACTTCGATAGGTGCTGAACAACTGGATACTTGAGGGGAATATTGATGGACATTGGTATTCAGAACTGTCGTATCCTTAGAATACAAAACCGATACGCTTTCAGACGAGTGTGTAGTCATACCAAAATGGTTCAACACAGATTCATTTGGCGTTTGCAAGGAATTATAATTTTGTTGAGAAGGACTACTACCTAATTTCTTTGTAAGGCAAAAAGTGGAGACACTATTATTTGGTTGTGCTGTATTGATAGCACAAATTGAACTGTTACGATGGATCATAGAAAGATCTAGGGGAGACTCTTTTTCATCACTGGAGCTGTATTGAGACGAAAATTTGTTGTTTATGTTAGAATTCTTATCAGTACCATCATTGATACTAATATCTTGGTTAAATAACGAACACCTCGACGGAGGGGGCTTTGGGCTTTCTTCATCCGCAGATGCGGTGGCAAGGCCAGCTCCAGAAGATCCAGTAGCGCTGTTCGAACATGATGAAGATGAGTTGGTTATTGAAGAGTTATTCCCCATTTGGATGCACTTGGCTCAAATATTCAGTACAAACAATTGATATAATAGGAGAAAAATGAACTTCTGAATTGGCTTAGCCTTTTCTAGTCTATGAATGGATAAAAAATTGAAAAAAAAAAAAAAAAAAAAAAAAAAAAAGAAATTGAAAAGTAAATGATTGATGAATTATCAAAAGAGAACTCAAGAAATGTAAATACTATGATCTCTAAAGGTTTTATAGATTTGGGTACAAATATAATGTGGCTATGATAAATTTTCGGTTATAAGATTGCGATTTTTTTTCTGATTAATTTTTTTTTTTTTTTTTTTTTTGCTTTGTTTCAAAAAACACTTGCTGAGTAAGCCACCCAATAGTTGTTTTTCATTTCTTCTAGGCCTTCTCCACCAACAAAATAACATGGGGCAAATTAAACCCCTTATCACGTGCTATGAACAGAGACACACCGAAGCTTCGCATCTGTCAGATGTTACACTATCACTATCCGAACTTCTAGAATAATTGTGTGTCTTTTCCTGATTGAAGAGGTGATTGATTATGAGTATTAATTGTTTCATTTTTTTTTTTTTTTTTTTTTTTTTGGATATTTTGCAGCCTTATTTTATATATATAGAATATAATTTGTAGTTCGCTGATAAATAGGTTTTTTCGCTCCAAGTATTGCGTGGGTAAAAATACCCAAAGAAGATATAATAGGATCAAATCAGAACTAAATCAACTGATGATGTAAGGAAAAAACAAATAAAAAAAACTATAAACCGAAATGAAATAACAAAAAATGGTACTAATTTCTATCTTTTGATTTATTTTCAGGATACTATATTCAATATTGTAAATTTCTTATCAAGAATTGTTCAGCGAAACCTTAAGCAAAACGGAAGAATCATAGAGCCTCTTGGCTTCAACTATACTGTCAAATCATATGCAAATTTTGCTTTTGACTTCAACTCTTTGTCGAATAACTTCAGAAATTCTATTGAAATCTCCTCTTCCATTGTTAGCTGTTTGGAAATTCTTGAAAAAATCACTTACAGGTTAACCCAAATTTACAGAATATTTTCTGAACACAAAGGCTTTATTGTTAACAAAAAGTGGATTGAGTATCATGTCAAAGCTCAGAGCTTAAATTCAAAAGCTCTTGAAAATTATGACAGAGATTTCATAATTGAATATGAATTAGATAGAGCTGAGGCCATCCAAGAGATTGATTTGATCCAAAAAATCAATGATCTAGACTCAAAACATATTACTGAAAAACATATCTTAGGAGATGGCACTAAGGAAGAGATTTGCAAAGAATTTGTGCAAATTGCAAAAGCAGTTGTTCCACAAGTCGAGTTAGTTATTCATGGAAATTCAAATGTGATCAAAGGATATGAAATATATAGCTTATGTTTCCGCAACATAAAACTTATTTGAAGATTATTTCAGCTTATATTGTCTAGAAATAAAAATTCTTTTTGATTTTGAATACAAATTTTCATAAATTATAATTGAAACTTGTAAATGCCATACATTCTATTAATTATTGCACGTGCTTCTAGTTGGGAGCGTTGAACTGCAAGACAGGTCTACAACATTGAAAAAAAAAAAAAAGATAAATGTCAACACTGCAATTCTTTGAGAATACATACAGGAGCTCAGAATTAAACATCAAATATTTTCAAGGGAATTTTATTATCAAAATGCCAAAAAAAACAGCAACATCTCTTCCTGTACGTATCATTATATGTTTTTATCAACTTTTTTTTATTTTGTGCTCAATAACTTAGTTGCGTCCCTTGCTGTCGTTTATTATTCTCAACAATTGACTAACGTGTTTTTTTTTTTAGGAGATGGCTCAAGTTTGTATGTTTGCCTGAATTAAAACTGAAAAAAAAAAAAAAAAAAAAAAAAAAAATTGAACCAGTGAAACGAAGAATTTTCAATTTTACTTTTTCTTTCATTTTCTTTTTGGCAACTTTACTGGATTAGCAAATTAACACAACAAATTTACAGATCAAAATGAGTTTTTGTTCACAGAGGGTGGAGGTAAGGGAGCATCCTTCAACTCATTTATTAAATCATTGTCTAAATCAAGAAGCTCCTCAGCGAATCATAAATCAGTGACAGCTGAAGATCCAAAAATAATTGGTGCCTCTTTTTCCCATCTAAATATATCATCATCGCACCAATCGACTCAACAAAAAAAGACACATTCAAGCAGCAGCCTCACTTCCAATCCCGCGGATAGAAAAAAAGAGAAAAAAGAAAAGAAAACACATCCTTATCAAAGTAATATTTACATGGATTCTGATGATGATTGGGATGCTACTGTTGATAAAAAGCCTAATACGACAAATAATAATAGTATATCGATGCTAAGGAACTCACTAGAATTTTCCAATTTAGACTCAGGTTCACAGCGAAATTCGTTAAATTTGAAAACTTCGAGAAGCTCAATCGACTCAATTTCTAGAGGTACAAATGACTCTACCCAAGGAATAGGTACTAAACAATTGCTCAAACAAAATTATAAAAAAATTATACAAGACCCAATATATATTGTCGAATTTACTCAAGGCCCGAATATTTCTAAATATGATGAAAACTTAATCGACACAAATGGAGCTAAAGAAGAACTATTGGCTTCTATATCACGATTCAACAAATTTAAAAGAATATTGCTTCAATCACCGACAATAAATCTTGAAGATTTAAAAAAAATGTCTTGGAATGGTATTCCTAATGAATTGAAACCAATAATTTGGGCAATTTTGCTGGGTTATCTTTCAACAAATTGTGACCGTCGTCAATCGATTCTTGCACGTAAAAGAAAAGAATATCAAGATCAAATAAGTTCAGTCATGAGTCAAGAAAAAGATTCTATGACTTGGCATCAAATCACCATCGATATTCCAAGAACAAACCCTCACATCAAACTTTACTCATTTCCAGTAATTCAGCGCTCTTTGGAAAGAATTCTTTATTTATGGGCAGTAAGACACCCTGCTAGTGGATACGTCCAAGGTATTAATGATATTTGCACTCCATTTTTTCAAGTATTTTTATCATCATACCTCAATAATGATAAACTAAATTGTATAGACATAGATGACTTTGATCCAGATCAGATTCCCAAAGAAATCTTCGATGTTGTGGAAGCAGACACATATTGGTGTTTAACAAAATTACTAGACTCTATACAAGATAACTATATCCATGCCCAACCTGGAATTATACGTCAAGTGAATGAGCTCAAAGATTTGACTGCACGTATTGACTCAGATTTGGCTAGACATTTAGAAGAACAAGGAATCGAGTTTTTACAATTTTCATTTAGATGGATGAATTGCCTTTTGATGAGAGAATTAAATATGA
Source organism: Saccharomycopsis vini (assembly GCA_031124825.1). NCBI lineage: Eukaryota > Fungi > Ascomycota > Saccharomycetes > Ascoideales > Saccharomycopsidaceae > Saccharomycopsis > Saccharomycopsis vini. Next base: position 19,753 of record JASTUB010000003.1, read on the forward strand.
TGCATATCATTAGAATGTGGGATACTTATTTGACCGAAGGATCTAGTGGATTTAGTGAGTTTCATATTTACGTTTGTGCAGCGTTTTTGGTGAAATGGTCTGATAAATTGAAAGAAATGGATTTCCAAGAAATTATGATCTTCTTACAAAGCTTACCAACTAAAAATTGGGAAGAGAAAGACATTGAAATGTTGTTAAGTGAGGCATATATGTGGCAAACTTTATATAAGAACGCCACTGCTCATTTAAGATAATTGATATAATTATTATTTTCCATCTTTTTTGATATTGATATTAAGTATCTCTGTGATCTCTCTCTGTACCATTTTTTTTTCTTTTTTTTACTTTCGTTACTACCCTCAATTATATATTTAGTTTTGGTGCATTGTATACGAATGAGCATTAAATTATTATTACTGGGGTTTTATAGTTCATTGTCAAAACATGGTAGCTGAATTCGAAAAAAATGAACGAAAAATAAAAAAAAATAAAAAAAAAATAAAACAAAAAAGGTATATTCACTGTTCTACCTGTAAAACCCATTAGTTTTTAGTTTCAGAAAAAAAAAAAGTTCCACACAATACCAATAAAAATAAATCCAAAATATTGAGGTGAAGAGAAAAAGGAAAGCAGCCGTATAACTAATTCAATGTTAAAGTTCCAGCCAGTTTCCAACTTTCTACTCAATTGAAAAAGGTTTTTTGCCTTTAAAGAAGCAACTAAGAAAGTTATGATAAAACTAACCAATTTTGATCATCTGGTCTTTGCAAATCGCAACCCTGATAATGATTTTTAGTGTTGGAAATCAAAATCATTATCTAAACTTCTTAAATATTTAGACATATGAGCAGCATCTTTTTCTTGTGTAATTCGGTTCGGCCAAAAAGACATTCGAGCGTCACTTATTGAACAACTCTTTATATATTAATTCAATCTCATGATAGTAAGCGGGGTACCTAAAAAGAAAGCTGTAAATTATTTTAACAGATAATACAATGGAGACAACCGTAATAGTATATTTTCAAATTTTAAATTGATTTCAATGATTGCCCTTCATTTATTTCTTAGAATTTCAAAAATCAAAAAGAGAAGAAAAAAAAGAATCAAGTAATTGGTCACATTTCTTCTTTGTTGGATTCTCTTTTTTAGGGTCCAATGTTAGATCAGACAGAGCTTTCTAATCGCTCTCACTATCACTTTCAAATTCTTCCAAGGTGTCAAGCACAAAATCAATAGACTCATCAAAGTTCTCTTGAAATATGTCACATAAAGTCTCTGCACTAGCACTCTTCAATACTCTACCAAATTTTTTTCTGGGTCTCTTAGTGTAATTATCATTGTTGTCCCAAATAGAATGTTTACAAGATGTGAACACTAAACTATTTTTATAATACCAATCTGCTAGTGTTTCATCCACCAATGGTATTATTGGGCGTAGCTGGTTATGCGAGTTTAAAAAGTTAATACAACAGCAACGCTCGATTTTCCCTTTATTCAAACTCAATGCATTTACCGCGCTTTGATTATTGTATGAGGACGAAGAGGCAAGGGAACCGTTGGAAGTACTATGAGAACTATCATTCGCATTATCCGCTTCATCTGAATGAAACGATGTATTTATGATTTGTCGGTGGCCAATGAGATATACAATCCCATTATAAGAGTCCCCTAAACCAAAGAATAACAAATTTTTCAAATTGGTGAAAAATTTTAGATAATTGTCCCAAAGGTATAATAAGAGCTCCTGAGAATAAAGAACATTATTATACTCTTCAACCTGTTGCTTCTCTTTTTTTGAATTGCCATTAACCATACCATTTGCACTGTTGTTATTTTTTTTGTCATTTGATCTGTCACTAAAAGAAATAGCGGTTGGTATTGAAATATCAATTAGGCCAAACTTTTTCTCGTTTATCACCCAATCAATTAATTTCTCTGTGGGGTCAATATATATTGATGAGTAACTTTCTAAGCTTCCGTAAAGCGGGTCAACATGTCCATATATTTCAGATGGATCACGTACCAAAACGCATATCGTTTCTTGATTAAAAATATTCGAAGTAGATAGTAACTGATCATCAAATGATGATGAATTAGAGTATAAATTAGCGAACTTTTGGTTCAATTCATTGTTATTAGATAAATCGTTCAATAACATTGGCAAGTTCATTAAGCCGTATTTTTCCTTGAGTTTATTAGCTTGATGCAATCTAATGGCATCACTTAAATGTGTGCTATTCTGATTAGTTGAATCTTTATCACTATTATCAGGGACTTCAAGTTTCACCTTTTCATCTCCATTTATTGACTTATTTAGATTCACGAAATTATTATCGCTAATTGCAGCAAATCCAGGTCTCATACATTTCCAGTACCTACTTTGGAATTCTTTGACTTTGTAAATCGTTTCAATCGCAGATGTGCTAGGAATATGAGATTTCAATTCTTCTGGCGGCTCACCTAATAAAGCTTTTGCTACCGCTAATGCGCTAATGCTTATGCTATCCAAATTGTAACCACCCTCTAAAGCAACGCACATACGACCTCTTGATAGGTTTTTCAATAAATTGACCATATGACCGTAACAACCAGGGCTCACATGACATTGCCCAATCATGTCCCCTTCAGCAGCATCAAAACCAGAGGAAACAATCACTAGATCAGGGTTGAATTCAAGACAAATAGGTATGATAACACTATTGAAGGCGTAAATATAATCTGCATCAGTCATACCACCAGAGCTCCATGGAATATTAACATTGAAGCCTTCGCCAGCCCCATCTCCTGATTGATCATAATCACCCTGTGGAGTACCGGGATAATATTTGCCCAATTCAAAACGATGCAAAGAAATATATAGGACATTTGGATTGCCATAGAAACATTTTTGAGTACCGTTACCATGATGAACATCCCAGTCTATAATTACAATTTTTCTGACTGATTCACTATAATTCTTCAAGATGTTTTTGGCCGCTACTGCTACATTTGAGAAAAGGCAAAATCCACCTGGTGCCTCAGGTTCAGAATGATGACCAGGTGGTCTCACAATTGCAAACGAATTCTTAACTCTGCCTTCTACCACAGCTTTACAGGCCTCAATAACACCACCACAACTCAATTTGGCACAAAAAAAAGAATCATGATTGAAATACACTGAATCACCAGTTTCAGTAATTTTTAATAATTGGTCCTTTGTCATTGAAGTTGTTTTCTTCAAAAAATTTAAATGTTCTTTTGTATGAACTTCCAATATTTCTTCCTCACTTGCTTCTCTGATTGGGATCTTAACCATCAAGTCACCGATGTCGTCAGAGCCAGATAAAGTAGGATCATTTATCAATCCTTCTTCTGCTAGTATTTTATATATTCTATAGATCCGTCTAGGGTCTTCAGGATGAGGATCGATATATTCGTAGTATGAAGTGAAGATTTTCGCATGGTAGCGCATTCTCACATCATAACATACACCAGTTTTCAAGGGGACATATTTAAGATTTGGTTTTCTGGGAGGAACGATAATTGAATTCTGTGGGTACTTAACCTCACTTATACCATATGTTTTCACAATTGGATCATTACTTGAGGATTTGTCTTGTGTTTCAGGTGCTATCTTAGATACTTTATTTTCATTTGTATTATTGTCTACTTCAAGCTTCCTTTTTTCTCCAAGTGATATTGTAGGCGACGTTTCTTTCAAATTTTCTTCAAGTTTCACAGGGGTTCCCAGTGGGCTCTGATTTTCTATTGACATTTTAATTACACTTCTGAGCAAACTAGAGGTTACAATTTAATATATCAGTTTATGAATTCCTGATCAATAATTATAACTCTCACTTCTCCGATCGCCTTTATGCTACAGAAAAAATCAAAACAAACAATTGTATCAGTGAATGTTGCAGGGCGAAAAAAAAGAAAAATAAAAAATAAAAAAAAAGAAAAAAAAAAAACTAAATTCAAGGCAGGGTTATGCTTCATGTACGTCAAAATTTCACTACGCGAAATCTAACATGATAACAATAAATTTCAATTAATTCATGGAACGAACTAACACCCAAATATTATTACAATTATATGAATTTAACTGAAAATCAACTTGAAGAAAATAATGACAAGTATAAAAAAAAAACAAAAAAAAAAACAAAAAAAAAAAAAAAGAAAAAGGAAAAAAAGAGAAGTGATACAACCTAATTGCGCGTCATTTTCTTCTACACATAGAATAACACTACTTTCTGATCAAGCACCTCTTTCGGTTAACGCGCTGATAGCTTCTTCAACCATATTCTCCACTGACATTAACATTTGACCTTCTTTCTGTAATCTATTTTTCAAATAATTCCTCTCTTCGTCACTAAGAATTTCTCTTTTGTTTGATTCGCCAAGCCCTTTGATTCCTTCTTTAAGATAGCTCTGATAAAAGTCCGCTTGTTTAGCTACATTATTTTTCTGGATTTTAAGACTTTGAACACGCTTTGAGAGTTCATTGACTTCACTGAAAAAATTATTTTCTGCACTTGAAATAGGTAGGTTGTCTTTAAATACCCCTCCTTCCGAATCTCGGACAGCATTTATTTTTCCAATTTTCTCCATTAAACCTTCAAGCCTTTCATTAAGCTTCTTTTGCTTTTCTAAAATTTTTGTAATTTTATTTGCCAGTTCATTTTGGGTTGTCATATCACCGCAGGCCAACTTATTACTCAATTTTTTGATAATATCAACAACTTCATTTAATTTACTCAATTGAAATTCTAATTCTTTTTTAAAACCGCTCAAAGTTTGGTTCAAATTGATCTGATATCCAAGTAAGAAGACCAAGTTCTCCACAAATTTTTTGTAGATTTTATCCATGACACGCAATAAGTTAATATTAAATTCTTCCAATTCACCGGCTTTAAAATTGCCCTCTTGTTTAGTCACTTCTTTAATATTCAGTCTCAAGAATTTTTGAATTAATGGGTCTTCCGTTATGCTTTTGACAAATTGAAAAATGATTGCATTGTTCTCAACAAAATGTTTGATTAATAATTGGTGTTCTTTGTGTACCGTAGTTCTCAGTATTGTGGTAATCGCATCCTCGTAACTCAAAGGAGTACCTGGTGATGAGCTTGGCGTTGTAAAAGAAGAAGTAGAAGAATTAGCACCCAAATAATTATTTGATTTAGCCAAGTAACTATAGTTCTCAAGCTTAGCTGATTTCACAATATTGTTAACCATAAATACTGAAAAAGAATCATGGTCCTTATTCAGAATTATACCAATACCAACTAATTCATCTTGGCTGGTGGTTTGAAATAATTTTTCTATTTGAAAGAAGTTTTGACTCTTTTGAGATCGCAATAAATCATCAAATAAGCTTTCGCTCTGCGAACCGCGCTGCTTAACAAATTCCGCCAATTTTTCACCCCATTTGAAGAAATCAAATTTAAGAATGAGTTGTTTATCAGGAGACTTGATAAATGCAAAAAATAAACAAGAAGCATTGGTTGGAATTAGATCAATATTTAAAGTCGAATTAGGCACCGTCAACGAAAGCACTATATTCTGTAAGACAGAACAGCTAGGGATCAATATGTCGTCGTCATCCTCATCAACACTGTCTTTTTTTGACAAGCTATGGTTCCATCTCATTAACATATCTGATTTTTGCATTAACAATAATAGGTCTCCGCTTGTAAATGATAGCTGAAGTAAATCAATTTCTCCATTATTTACTACGATTATATCAGTACCTTCCGCTTTGAAATCATTAGCAACTTTCGATGGAAAATTATCAATTATTAAAGGTCCTTGCAACTTGAGCTGAGAAACGGTGGTTTGCGGAGATAAAACTGAAAATTCAGATACCATTTGACCCACACGTCTATATTCCTTTTGACATTTAGAAAAGTTTTTTTCTAGGTTGACTATCCATTGGAGTTGCAAGGCTAGAGAATCATTTTGAAGCTTTGGAATTTCTCCAGAAAATTGTTTTCCAAGATTGTTGTATTGAACGATAGTATAATTTAGAAGTAGTTCTAAAAATTGTCTATTCACGGAGATTTTTGGTGGATGGAAAGGAAATAGGGAATATAAATCACCTTCCTGAGAAAAAACATATAATGACAAGCAGCCAATAGGGTTACTTGGATCATTAGCTCCAAAAGCAATGCTAATTGGGGCCTGAATTAAGCTCTCAAAGCTTATATCAAAATTGGATTGAGCACTAGAACGATCATTGCCAAACAAATTGAACACACTTACTGGCTCTGAATATGATGAAGATAAATCAAAAGACCTGATAATCGAGTCTTTGGATAATACCACTAAACATGAATCATATTGGGCTATTGGATTCCATACACCTGTTAATATGTAATTCTCATCATTAAATATTTGGTTTCCAAGCTGATGAGTTTCTAATATCTTGGGAGTCAGTGAATTATCAGAAGATTTGATTAATGGATCACTAGGTAAAAATACAGCGTACGCTTTTGCTTGACAAATTACAGCCAATATTGTTCCAGATTTATTCAAGAGTAAATCTGTAATTGGGACATCAATTGAGGGAAGGTCTAACAATACGGAGTGTTCATTGGTTATCAATGATACACTGACTGTGTTATGTTTAGCAACAAAAACCTCAGTTCCGTTTCTAACCGCAATTCTGTTAGGCATTTGTTATGAAATTGGATGTTGGTGTGCAGCTCTTTGCTCAAAAACCTTTTGCTTATTAGGCCCCATGACATCTTATATTTTCATTATTTATTTATATTTTTTTTCAAAAGTGTTAGAAACATCTTACCCGCTTTTTTACACTTTGCCCATACTAATAAGTAATATTTACAGTTTATTGTATTATCATAATAAAATCTATATAATAATTGAAAAAACACACAATAAGGTAGGTCAATCTTAACCAACTTTCACATTTGCAGCATCATATTACTGCCTTTTATTCTTTTGATGTTTTCTTTTCTAATTCGTCTTCTTTCATATTTGATTGGATCTTTCTTTAATTCTTCGCTCTGTTTTTTCTCATCCAATAATTGCCATAACCACTCAGGATATTCTTCATCCTTTAAAGCAACCGGAACCTTTCCTGCTTTCTTGATGTGAAGGTTTAAAGGTGTTCCTTCTGGCACACTTGAAACAACTAATGGCTTTTTAATTACATTGTCAACTATTTGGTTTCCAACAGCGCTTGAATTTTTCACACGCAAAGAAAAGCTAAATAATCTCTTCTGTACCGTATATCTGAGCATTTTGATATAGTTTTCTATTGAGTATGACTAGTTGACAGTATATTTTTCCTTAATGAAACCGTTATATTTTTGATGCATTTCAGAAGTTTTTTTTTTTTGTCTTTTTCTTCGTTTTTTTTCGAAATCATGAAATGTCTGGATGTGTATTGGGTGCTAAACGCACGCTAGCCGCACCAACTTCTCATCAAAGTTATTATTATACTAAAAAAAGTTAAAATATGATCTTTCATTTTGTTTATTTACACGAAAATATAGTATATATTATTTATCATCAATGTTTTGGTTTAACAATAGTCAAGTCTTCAACTGGACTTATCTCTATCACTTCAACAGTATGTTTGTCACCAATATTCAAGTTAGTCTGATCAGCATCAAACTTCATCTTAACCTTGATATCAAAGTCAACGAGAACACCCCAAACGTATTCACTCCCTTCGAAATCACGGGAGCTAATAACAAATTCAAAATTGTTTGTTGGTGAGTTATAATTAATATTAATCAATGAGTCAAAGACTTGTTCCAAACTACAATTATTCAAAGTTTGAATTAATCTTATAATCTTCCAATAGTTTCCTGAGATCCTTTGAGACTTCTTGATGTTTTGCAGTTGTTGTTGCAAATGTCTCACTATTGGTATCAACTCGTGGAAATCAAATCGATATTTGTAGGAATCGTCTAAATATCTGTGAACTTGCCAATGACTAACCAAGTCTCCATATCTTCTTAAAGGCGAGGTGCTTGGATTATAACTTGAAAGCCCTAAAAAGGAATGACCAGATGGTTTAGTTGAATAATAACTTTGCTCGAATAAATGAAGTAAACTTATCATTTCATCAAACGTCACTTCCTCTCCTTTACAAGATTTTTCCTGTAGTCTATCAAAACGATCACAAATATATGTTCCACCAATCATATCTTTTCCTTTTCGTTTTTTAGAATCCACAGATGAGTGGTAGCCAACCAATTTGTGCAAATTACGAAATATACCAGGTATTTTATTATCTTGAAAAAAATTCCCAGCAATTGAGTTAGCCAAAATCATCAACTCACTAACCAATACTTGTGAATCAGTAAATTTTTCAGTTTTGAAAACTATCTCATTACTATCTAATTTTTTGATAGGTCTAATTGATGAATTATTAATAAGCAACGCACCGTTTTTTGTTCTCTGTGCTCGTAGCAATTTGGATATTTCAAATAAGTCCTTTAAGTCTTCATAGTACTGATGGTTTTTATTTTTTAATATATTGTCAACCTGATTATATGTTACTTTTGGAAAGTTTCTAACTATACCACCAGTTATTTTGCCACTTTTGAAATCAAATGTTTTCAATTCTGGGTTATATTTGATGCTGTATGTTATCGTTCTTGTCTCTCTTCCATTAATGCCTAGTCCTGCAATATCTGAGATGACTGAAGGCAACATTGGAATAACTTTTTCAGTTAAATAAGTAGTGGACGTTCTCTTCAATGCAATTTTACCTATGGTTGAGTCTGGTTTGAAATACGAGGCAGGATCAGCTATATGAATATGAATAAGCCAGTTGTTAGTTTGCTTCCTCTCAATACTAATACCGTCATCAATTTCATGGGCGATTTCAGAATCAATGCAATAAACTGGTAATTCTCCAAAATCATTTCTTCTATCTTTGAGTGGATCGCTAAATTTCCCGCTGATCAGGTCTTTAAAATCCTTTTCTGTTAACGAATCATAAAATTCTTGCTCTAATTGACTAACTCTATCTTTATTGAGGTCTAATGAAGGAGCGTTAATATTGCATCCCCATACTGTTGGATTTAAATAGACCAATTCATTTTCAGGGTCATTTTTTGGTAATTCATTCAATTTCCTCAATAGCATAAAACTGCAAGTTCTATTAATTTTGTCAACATTTACAAACAGATCAATTCTTCTCAATAAATGCAACACCAAAGAAACCTGGTTATTGTCATTAATATTCCCTGCGCAGTACTCCTTTATTAAATGAATAATTTCATCATAATATCTTGGCTTGAAACTTCCACTTTGGCCATTGTTTGCAATCTTATTATTCATATATTCGACAATTGACTCGGCGTGCAATTTCCACTCTTTTTCGCTCAAATTCAAGCTTGGTCTTAAAAGCGACTTGATTTGAACGATCAAAGGTGAGCGGATATTTGCATTGATACTATCACTTTTGAAGTGCCATAAATCTGTTTGCTTTTTCAAGGCTAAATATATCGCATACAAATATTCTTCGCTTAGCTTTTTTTTAGTAACAGAAGACTTTTCATTTTCATTAATGGCAAAACTCGCACCCAAGTTGAACTTGAAATTTGAAAACCTCAAATTCGTACAATATTCAATCACTGACTCTAAATCTCTTAGCCCCATTAACCTAGTCTCCACTGGCCCTAATATGCTCTTTTTGGAATCCGAAACATTACTAAAACCATCCTTGGTTGCATCATTCTTTTTAAAAGAATCATAAATTGTAGAAATTTTGAAATGCATTACTACATCATGTAGCTCAATTATTGAGATTGAAGATATACCAGTAAGTTGTAGCACTCTGTTGATGAGTTGTAATTTTCTTAATGTTGAAGGTAATAAGAGCCAGCCCTTGTTGGTAATAGTCTGCAATTTACTAAAAACAATCATTCTTCCGCTTTCTGAAATTTCAATACTGTCATCTACATTGGCATAATCTTTAGGATCTTTAAAATTCAATATTGACTTTTCCTCTTCTTCTTCCTCTTGCTCTTTCTTTGTCTTTTTCTTCTTTTCCATTATTAGAACATTCTGTATAAAATCTTTTGGAAATAATTTCGGGATTCTGAACTGTATACCACTTCTATAGATTTTAAAAATCTTTCCAGTTTGGTTTAAAATCAAAATTGTTCCGTTATCTTCTTCTAATTCTGGCATTTTTATGATGACACCCAACTCAGCCGTTAATGAACTGTCATAATTATCAATATTTGTTATTTGCACTAAATCACCCACTTCAAGAACAGAAGAGCAGTAGTCCTCTGCCTTAACTGAATCATTATATACATCCTGAATTTGGCTATATTTATCATAAAAGAGACGGTAAAAATTTTGGTTGACATTTGTGACAGTTTTATGCATTTCATTATTGGTCTTGTGTGCAATTTCAGATAAGGTGAGAACCGTAATATTTTCTAAATCTTTTCTGATGTCGAAAACATTTCCAATTTTCTCATCATCGAGTATATTTTTCGATGCTTGTTTCTCCTTGATCAGAGAATTTATTCCTTTTTGTTGAATTATCTCAGTTGAGGTTGTTGTATAAAAGTTTTTATGAATTCGAATATTTACTATCGACGCATTTGTTGCTGAAATCAAAGACCTCTTGAGGACTCTAGAGGCCGGCATCTCTTTCTTTGGATTATAAGAATAATATTAATTGGCGATTTAAAATCAGTATAGGTAGGACCTCCATACTATCAAATCAATCAACTCGTATCTCAAAAAAAAAAAAAAAAAAAAAAAAAAAAAAAATTTCATTTGATGCATCATACCGTCCATGCATCACCATACATACCATGTTTGACATGTCTTGTATCGGTTATTCAGCCTGTTCTGAACACTGTAAGCCAATGATTAGAATATGTATAACAATCGGAAAAAACTCTTTAATGAGCCTTTGAGACTTCATTTTTTAGAAAGAAATGAATACTTGTTAAAAATGATTGTAATTTTCAGAGTGAAAAGTGAAACCTAACAGCACTACTGGAATAAATAAAGAGATTGACTTAATAAGAAAAATTGAGAAAATAGAAATAATAGTAAATAAATGAATAATTTAGTCGAAGTATGGCTTAGCTACCCAAAAGCATAAAGAAAAAAATGAAAAATATAAAAAAAAAAAAAGTTATCAAAGATCATGAATTGTGTTTTTTTTTTTTTTTCAATCAACAAGCGAAGTAGCTGACTATTGTATATTTGCTCAGAACAAAAAAATCAAAAGGCGAGCCTGAAACAAGTATTTTTTTCAACAAAAAAAAACGAAGCTAAATATCATATAAATACTTAGGATTAAATATTTGCGAGCTTCCAAAAAGTAAAATAAGGCTTCTACTTTATCGAAGGCATTACGTTGTACTGATGCACGTGATATACACATGCTTTTGATTTTCAACAGCAGAAAAAAAAAAGAGCGAAAAAAAAGAAGTTAGGCACTTTGATTAGGTTATCCCCTTGAGTTAATCTCGCGTCGTTCAATGATTAAAGAAAAAAAAAATTAGATGACACAAATTTAAATGAACTCATATCCCATTCCCCATCATGAGTTGCACTCTGTTGGTGGTAGTATCGCGCCAGGTTATGCTCCTCCACACTTACAGCAACAGCAGCAACAGCAGCAACAGCAGCAACAGCAGCAAGATATTCTGACAGCTCCCACTAATACAAACAACAATCCTTTACTTACGCCTAATTCATCAATCACTTCCAAACTTGATGAAGAACTTAGAAAAAGTCAGTATTGGCAACAACAAACTACTTTGGTTCAGATAAGTAGAAGATCTCAACTTCCTCATTTCTACGCTAAAACATTTGCTAAGAACCTTAAGCTAGGGCAGAAAAAGACAAACATTCCATCAAGCTTGAAAAGTAATGAACTTGAAAGTAATACCTTACTTGACGCTACTACAGAATTGTTGCAAGAAAAAGAAAATTCTGCAAGTAACAAGAAGGTCGATGATAAGTTGGAATCTAAATTGAATGATGAAAAAAACTTGAAGGAACAAGAGAATTATCGAAGAATCAAGACGTTGGAAAGTGAACCTTCTAAGCAATATTGGTCGTCGCTTGATTTTTCAGGCCAACAAATTCCAAATCTTTCTATGAATTTATTTTCCCGCTATGATTTTTTGACCAAACTATATCTCAATAATAACAATATTACATATTTACCTCCCCAAATAAAAAAGTTAAAGTTTCTTAGAGTGTTGGATCTTAGCAACAATCAATTAACTACTCTCCCAAAAGAAATGAATCAATTGTGGAACTTAAAATATCTTTATCTTTTTGATAATCAAATTACAGACTTGCCATATGAGCTCGGCAATCTAAGTGAATTATGCTACTTGGGTATCGAGGGGAATCCCTTCAACCTAACATATGCCAAGTTGATAGCAGAAAAAGGATGTCAAGAGCTAATAAAGTATCTCAGAGACAACAACCCTTCAAAGAAATCTGAAATATTGGATGATGTGCATAGTTTGAGAAAATGGATCTCAGTAAATGCAGACGGTGATTTGCAAAAAAATGATAAAATCACATATTCCTCTTCCGATAAATCAGCATTCACTGTTTTGTCTTATAATACTCTATGCCAACATTATGCTACGGCCAAAATGTATGGGTATACGCCGTCGTGGGCTTTAGAATGGGAATACAGAAAGAAAAAAATTCTCAAAGAAGTTATCTCTGCAAATTGTGATCTTGTTTGCGTACAAGAATTAGAGACTTCTACATATGAAGATACATGGGTGGCCATAATGAAAGAGCACGGTTACAAAGGAATTTTTCATAACAAAGGTCGTGCTAGAAGAGGAGGCGTTGATGGCAAGAAAGTAGATGGTTGCGCGATCTTTTACAAATCTTCTAAATTCGCTCTTGTTGATAAGGTTTTTGTTGAATATTCATCTGTTTTATTGGGTAACGAGCGTTTTAAGAAGACAGAAGATGTCTTCAACAGATTTACTAACAAGGATAATATTGCTATTATGTGTTTATTGAAACATATTGAAACTGACAAAAGGTTGATTTTAGTAAACACGCATTTGCATTGGGATCCTGCCTTTAATGATGTTAAAACCTTACAAGTTGCTGTGTTACTTGAGGAACTACACAGCTTGTGCAAAAAGTATAAAAGATCATCTTTGCAAAAAGATGCCATGAGCTTTCCTATCCTTATAAGTGGTGATTTCAACCTGCAAATACATTCGGCAGTTTATCATTTATTATCTAATGGATCTTGCGCAGATCATTCTGACTTTAAAGGTGTTGATTATGGTAAATATACAGAAGAAGGATTTAGTCACCCATTCCAATTTAAGTCTGCTTACTCACTAATTGGTGAGTTACCTTTCACTAATTTCACACCAACTTTCACAGAGGTTATTGATTATATATGGTACAACACTCAATCTCTTGATGTCAAAGGAATTTTAGGTAAAATTCCAAACGATTATTTAGAGGACTTGATTGGTTTCCCGGATCAAAATCATCCTTCAGATCATATCCCTATAATGTGTGAGTTCAAATTTAAAAATACTGAGGCAGAAGGTGCTAGTAAAAATCGTTCGAGGAAAATTTAATTGAACAACAAACTACTTCATATTTCTTTTTTAGGGTATCTAAACTTCTTAAATACGGTCCTATTAATTCTTCCTTCATAATAATGACAATATAATGCGTTTTATTTGCGCAATTTTATGCTGGTGCAAGCTTTTTCTATGTTTTTGTTTTTACCTCATCTTATCTTCGTCTTTTTCTTTTTTTTTTTTTTTTTTTTTTTTTTTATTTATTTATTCATTTATTTTTTATTCATTTATTTTACGTTGATCATTTTTTCTTTTATATTTTCTAGTGAAAAATATACAGTACTCTTGAACTCTCAGACAAGTAAAGTAAAGTTGAACAATAAAGATTAGAGGGAGGCAACTACCCACGGATCCGTTTCTTTTTGTAGTCGGGGCTGTTAAAAATCTAAACACGTGATATCTTTTTATTTTTAACAAATTCATACGAAAAGGATTTTGCAAACCAGTTTAAACAGCTGTGCTTTAAATCTATAAGTGACATTGAACTGTAATTTCCCAGTTATTCACAAAACAAAAAACTTGTTAGCTTATATTTATAAACTTTTCTAATAAATATGGCGATTACAAGAAAAAGGGGTGCCAAAAGAAAGGAGCCGGAAAAAAAGGCTAATATTCAAAAAGCAGCTTTTGATACCAGCAAGAAGAAAGAGGTGGGTCTTGCTGACTTAACATTATTAAAAAATATAACTGAGAATGATATAAATCAAAATTTGATGCAAAGGTTTAAAGCAGGGCTCATTTACACATTTATTGGCCCTGTTTTGATTTCTATAAATCCTTTTAAAGATTTAGGGATTTATACCGATAAGGTGATAGAATCGTACGTTGGCAAAAATAGATTAGAAGTCTCGCCTCACGTTTTTGCGATTGCTGAATCAATGTTCTACAATTTGAAGTCATACCAAGAAAGTCAATGTGTAATCATTTCTGGTGAATCCGGGGCTGGTAAAACCGAAGCTGCGAAAAGAATAATGCAATATATTTCCTCAGTTTCTGGAGGCGCTAATTCCGATTCCATTCAGCAGATCAAGGATATGGTTTTGGCTACTAATCCCATTATGGAGTCCTTTGGTAATGCGAAGACCTTAAGAAATGATAATTCTTCAAGATTCGGTAAATATCTCGAGATTAATTTTAATCGTGAATCAGAACCAATCTCTGGTAACATCATCAACTACTTATTAGAGAAAAATAGAGTGGTTCAACAAATCACAAATGAAAGAAATTTCCACATTTTTTATCAATTGACAAAAAACTGTCCAGAAAATTATAGGCAACAGTTTGGTATCCAAACACCCGAGAGCTATGAATATACTAAAACTTGCACATCCGTCACCTCGATAAATGACACCAAAGATTTCAGCGATACTGTTCAAGCCATGAATACAATTGGCTTATCAACAGATGAACAACAAGAAGTTTTTAGAGTTTTGGCAGTAATTTTATGGATTGGTAATATCAAATTTAGAAATAATGAAGAAGAAAACGCGGCTATTGCAGATTCTTCAGTGACAGATTTTGTGGCTTATCTCTTAGGCGTGAGCTCGGACAGCTTGACAAAGTCTATTATTGAAAGAACAATGGAAACACCGGGTAGAGGAGCAGAAACGTATCATATCCCTTTGAACATTACCCAAGCCACTGCTGTCAGAGACGCTCTTGCTAAGGGTATTTATAGCAACCTTTTCGATTGGTTGGTGGATAGAATCAACAAGTCTTTGAACACTTTAAACCAACCAAAAGCTACTTCCATTGGTATTCTAGATATTTACGGTTTCGAAATTTTTGATCATAATTCTTTTGAGCAATTATGTATCAATTATGTTAATGAAAAGCTTCAACAAATTTTTATAGAATTAACATTGAAAGCTGAACAAGAAGAATATGTTAGAGAGCAAATCGAATGGAAACCTATTGACTATTTTAACAACAAAATTGTCTGTGACTTGATTGAAAATACAAGACCAGTTGGTATTTTTGCCGCTTTGAATGATGCCTGTGCTACCGCCCATGCTGACTCAGCTGCCGCAGATTCATCTTTTAGTCAGAGATTGAATATGGTCGCTGTAAACAAACATTTTGATCTCAGATCAAGCAAATTTATCATCAAACATTATGCCGGTGATGTGGAGTACGAGGTCAATAATATGACAGACAAAAATAAGGATCAAATGTTGAAAGACTTGAGAGAGATGATTCAAACTTCCAATAACCAATTTTTGTCTGGTGTATTGTTTGGTCCAGCATATCAACCTGAGTTAAACAAGAGAGGTAAACCAACTACTGCAAGTGACAAGATCAAGAAATCCGCTAATGCTTTGGTGGAGACTTTGTCACAGTCTACCCCATCATATATCAGAACTATAAAGCCTAATCAAAAGAAAGCACCATTGGATTATGATGAAAAACAAGTTTTGCATCAAGTAAAATATTTAGGTTTAAAAGAAAACGTTAGAATTAGAAGAGCTGGTTTCGCTTATAGAACTACGTTTGAAAAATTCGCTGAAAGATTTTACTTATTATCATCAAAATGTTCTTATGCTGGTGATTACATTTGGCAAGGTGATGCTCAAGGTGCTTGTGAAGAAATTTTGAAAGACTCTTCTATTCCATCATCTGAATATCAAATGGGGGTGTCAAAAATTTTTATTAAAAGTCCAGAAACTTTGTTTGCTTTGGAAACTATGAAAGATAAATATTGGCATAATATGGCTGCGAAAATACAAAGAGCTTGGAGAAAATATTGGAAAAGAAAAGTCCATGCAGCAACGGTCTTCCAAAAATTATGGAGAGAACGTAAAGATGGTAATAAATATGCACAAGTTCGCGATTATGGAACAAAGTTGTTAGGCTCAAGAAAGGAAAGAAGAAGAGCTTCAATTATAGGGTCTAGAGAATTTTTGGGAGATTATTTGGCCTGTAATGATTATGCAGGATTAGGAAAGGTTATAATGAAACAAGCTGGGATCAATAATAAAGCTGTTTTCTCGATCAGGGGTGAATTATTGTTGTCTAAATTCGGAAGATCGTCTCATAGATTGCCAAAGATTTTTATTTTGACTGACAGTACATTATACATTGTCAATGAAGGAATCATTGAAAACAAAGTCAACTATATGGCCGAATCTTCTATTCCTGTTTCCGACATTAGATCTGTCAGTTTAACAAATTTGCAAGATGACTGGATAGCTGTTAATGTATCTACAACCAGCACACCAGACTATTTTATTAATTGTGTCTTTAAAACTGAACTTTTGACTCATCTTAAGAAACTTAATTCAGCTATGCAAATATCAGTAGGGCCAATCATAGAATACAGAAAAAAACCAGGTAATAAGCTCCATAAAGTCAAATGTCAAGTTAGCCCTACAGCTCCAGATAATTATGATATCTATAAATCAGGCACGATCATGGTTCCACAAGGTTTACCTTCTAATTCTATTTCAAAGAAGAAACCAAAAGGTAAACCAAGCGTGGTTAAGTATCCATATAAAACAAGACCAAGCGCTGTTAGTGAAACAGTTAGGCAAGCTGTTAATTATAATCCGGCACCAACGAAGACTTTGGCTCCACCTCGTACAAATAATCTATTAGGAGGAATATCTAATGGCAATGCATTGAATCATAATGTTCCGCCAGAACGTCCAACAATAATGGCACCACAAAACAAAACACATTTTCAGCCGCAATTTCAGACACAACAAGCTGCTTATCAAAATCCAGCATCAAATCACATTGGCGCGAGAAAAGTTCCGCCACCTCCACCTCTAATGAATGGCTTCTCTTTGGCAGCAGCTGGGAAGACACCTCCTCCAAAACCACTTAAATCTACTAAGGTTGCTCCAAAGCCACCAAGTAGACCTTCTAAGAGAGCTGTTCCAACTCCACCTATTAGAAACCGCCCACAAGCAAAGCCAATTCCTCATCAAGTGCCTCAACCTGTGGTTCAAAAGCCGATCCCTCATCAAGTACCTCAACCTGTGGTTCAAAAGCCTGTGGCTCAACAGCCTGTGGTTCAGCAACCTGTGGTTCAGCAACCTGTGGTTCAGCAACCTGTGGTTCAGCAACCTGTGGTTCAGCAAATATCACAAATATCTGCACCTCCACAACCTCCACAAACTGCTACCCCAGACTGGCCAACTTATAAAGCCGCGTACACTTTTTCTGGTACTGGAGCTGCCAGTGAACTTCCAGTTAATGCGGGTGAAATTGTTTACATAACTAAACAAGAAAACAATGGGTGGTGGTTAGCTAAAACTTTGGATTTATCGAAGCAAGGTTGGGTTCCAGCTGCTTATGTTACTGAATGTGAAAATCCAAGGAGCGCTAGTAATTTGTCTACTCCAACACCCCAAATTTCGAATAGTACTATCCCATCAATTGGTTATGGCTCGGCTGTCAGCCAACCGTCTACAAATGGGACAACTGCGGTAAGTTCCAATTATGGTGAAATAAGTCAACAACAAAATGAAACTCCTCAAGTTAATACCGCTGCTGTTGCTCAACCTGCTTCAGTTGGGTTTGGTGATGACTTGGCAGCTGCTATTGCTAAAAAAATGGGTAAATATGATAGCGATAGTGATGAAGATAAAGACGATGATGATTGGTGATCAAAATATCATGATATTAAATATTTGAGTTTATAAATGGAAGATTTTTTTTTTCAACTACTAGCTTACACAATAAGTGATTTAATGGATTTCTCTGTTCCTGTTTTAATGATTGGATTTTTGATCACATATTATTAAGCTTTTTTTTTCTTTCCAAAGTTAGTTCCTGTGCATGGTTTTGTTATATTGTTTTTGCTGCCAATATCCCGTTTTTTTTGTGTTTTTTTTTGTGTTCACTTTCATATTATTTTATTTTATTTTCATTTTTTCACAGAATATAGTCACCAGTAAAAATGACATTATTACTAAAATTGACACTACAATTAATACAATTATTATTATTATTATTATTATTATTATTACTATAATCATCATTTTGTCCCTAACATTACTATAAATTCAAAATTGTTGCTTTTTTTTTGCGTCACTGTATGACAACATACCGTTTTGGCAGTTGTTTGTAGGCGACAGGGCTACAAGTTTGACTATAAAAGGAAGAAAAATTTTCCTTTTCATAAATATTTTTCTTCCTTCTTAAACTATTAAAAAAATTATATTTTTTTACAGTTCTAATTAAAATGTGGCACTTGTAATTCATTGAAGGTGTATGTTAATTTGTTTGTTAACTTTACTCATATTTTTATGATTTCTTTTATGATGATAACTATTTTATTGCTTGAATCTTCTATGTGAGCAATGATTTCTCAATAGACTACAACGGTATCTGATATAAAGAATTATAGTAATTACTATAATCAATCTCAATTGATTTATTATAACAACAAGAAATGTTTTTCGTGAAACCAATGACTAACATACTAACAGTAATTCATAAATAGCTTGTTTTTTTTTTTAATAACCTCCTACTTTTAAATTCTTCAGATGGCTAGATGAGTAAATTCAATAAAAAAAGACTTAGTCTTATATATAAGAATCCTCTTCCTGTTGAATTGGTGTATAATTTTAATGATATAACCTTCAATTTACCTGAACTTATTCCTCATAACCCTGTATCTTGGACTATTTTCCTTGTTTCTTATTTGAAAAATTGGTTTAGTTTGTCGAAGCATGTGGTTGGTAATGCGACGAAATTGCTGAAGCAGAAGGTAAACAATTACATCGAAGGCAAAATCCCTGTTTATTTGACTTCGTTTGGCGTGTTCAAAGTTGATATTGAAGTAGATGATAAAGGTGGCTCATTATCAAGTTCACATGCTATTTATCTTTGGAGAAATGGGTTTTTTGGCAAAGGGATCTTGAGTCGAAGTGAGCCAACATGGTACGAGCGTACTAAAAGAAGATTACATTTGGTAGAAAACTATACTGAAAAAGATTTGACTTCTGAAGAAATTACCTCTCTTAGAAGAGATGAGCGTAAAAGATTCAAACAGTTACGCGAAGGTTACGAAAAACAACAATTGGAACTTGAGCAAGAAATATCACTGTTGCTTGAGTCTCAAAAGCAGAAAAGTAAAGAAGCCACTGGTGGACAAGATGTGCAGTTTGAAAGAGAATTGAATAATTTGCAATTTCTGTTACAGGAGTTGAAAAGTTTAAGTTTGAGAAATCAAGATTTTAGAAGTTTTCAAATCAATAACAAGGTTGACCTCTATAAAGGTTCCCGAATTCGTGAAGAAGACAAAGCATTAATTATCGAAGATGAAGAAGGTGAAAAAAAGCTTGCACAGATAGAATATTTACAATTGATGCCAGTTGAGGTTCTATTTCTTCAATTTGCATTGAATAAAATCAATGTTTGTGCTGAGGACAAATTTAAAAGCTCACCAATGATGCTTTCCGATCTATTCTTGAACTGTTGTAAAAAATTCAACAAAGGTATTGTTAATACATCGAATATTGCTGCAAATGATAAGTTTTTACTTCATTATGTTACTTACCATCATTATCGATCTCAAGGTTGGTGTGTGCGGTCAGGTATTAAATTTGGTGTAGATTACTTGTTATATGAAAAAGGGCCACCATTATCTCATGCACAATATTGTTTGCATATCGTTGAACAAAATAATGATCCAAATTCTCGTCATGAAAAAGAGGATTGGGTAGATTATTCTAGAACAAGTCGAGTTATTGGCGGTGTGAGAAAAACATTGGTATTTGTTTACATAAATATTCCTGCTGAAGAGACTTTCAATGCTAGTATTAATGAACTCATGATGAATGTTGACTGTCAAGAAAAGGCTTTGAGAAAATTGTTGAAATTGTATAAGATCACTGAAGTTGTGTATAAAAGATGGATTCCAAGTAGAAACAGAGATTGAATATTATTTATGTTTAAATATATACATATTAAGTGTCTTTCATAATCGTGGTTATAGAAAAGCTATAACTATATCGAGAGCAATGAAAGCTTAACTTATTATGACTTTATTCCAGTGTAGCAATAAATGAATGTTGAATAAATGAATGAATGCTAAAAAAACTCCCTTTTAATGAAAACTTCGTTAATGCTTTATTGTCATCATGAAGCTATATATATTACGAGTTTAAAGGTAATTGTATCTTACATATAGTGCATTATTTTTAGCTATTGTAATTGCTTTTCTTTTTGTATTTGATGTATTTTTTTTGGTTTTACTCTTTGACGATTCTTTTTTTTTGTTTTTTTTTGTTTTTTTCTTTGTTTTTTTTTGTTTTGGTTTGCAATTCTTCTCTTTTTTTTTTGGTTGTTTTTGATACTGGGGAACTGATACTTCAAAGCTAATTGATCCTGCTTACTTTATTAAACATAAAATAAAAAAGATGCCAGAATTTCATCATAGACATGGTATTAATAAAGATAATAATAATAATAGTAACAATAATGATAATCCCGCCAGCAACTTGAAGAAAAAAAATCACGTTGATGTCGGAGGTAGTTTACAAAAGCAAAGTTTCCCTCCTCGACCACTTCCCAAACATCGTCGTCGTCTGATTGTTGTTAATGATACAATGGATATGTCCAATACTTCTTCAATGATTGATGCCTCGAGAGAAATAGGTAAAGGATATCGACGACGAGCAGACGAAGATTCTTTTGAGTTTACCACCAAAGAAGCACGCAATCGAGACTTGGAAATATTTAATAAAGGTAAACTACTAAGAGAATCAAAATTACATAACATTCATCAAGCGGAAATGACTTCTACAATAATATTCAACGAAATTTATAAAGAAAAAAAAAAATTGAGATTAAATGGTAAAAACCAAAGTAAAATGGATAATAATGAATTTAATCTCTTTTTTAATCATTTTTATGATCATAACAATAATTTCAATTCCATGCAAACGTCATCAATGAAGTCAAACTCTGAGAGCATTTTGTTAAGCGATGTGATCATTTCTATTCCCGGAGTTTCTCCCGAGGAACTTAGCGAAACTTTAGAGTTAAAGGAGAAAGAATTGAATCTTAATTATGAGGATAATGACGAAAAGAAAAAGGATAACACTTATACTCAAAGAAACATGGAAGAAGATCTATTCCTTAACAATAATGCCAGTATAAAAGGGTGGCCGTTTCGAAAGTACAAAACAAACTATCATTCCCCACAATCGAAATCCAGTACTCATGGAGGCAATATTGCTGTTCATGGATACAATCAACCACCGTCTTCTCTAACTGCTGGGGCAGCAACAGTTGGGGGAGGAGCGGGTGGGTATCATGATCCATTTCTTGCGATAAAAAGTGTGAATATACGACAAAATACTAAAACATTGAAAACAAGATTTGGAAGGAGTTATGATTTTATAAATAATTTGATGCCGATTGAGGTGGATAATTTTTTGAAAATGGACGATGAGTTTATCGATCAGTTACAAGAAATAAGGGAATTGAATCAAAAAGAACATCAGTCCAATAATTTTTTGGAATTTGATAATAACTACGACGATTGCGATAATAGTAAGCAAGAAAAATCGAAGCAGTTCATAGAAATATTGACTGACGAGATAAACATATTGAATGAAGATGACTGGATGTTTGTGTGAGTAAACTAGTATTCTGGTTTACAAAATGGAAGGAATAAAAATGTGATGAACCATAATCGTTCTGCTCCTGTAGTTTTCTTGCACGATAGATGCTTCCGTTTAGCAATCACTTCAGAACATATATTGGGGGAAAAAAAAAAAAATGAAGCATTAAAAAGTACCTTATTTTCGATTTTGCAGTTGCGGAGCCTAAACCTAATAAAATAAAATAATCACTATAATCAGAGAAAAATAACTGGATGGAGGATGCTAATGTAAATAAGAAAAAAGATAGTCACTCATCGAT
This sequence comes from Saccharomycopsis vini, assembly GCA_031124825.1. NCBI lineage: Eukaryota > Fungi > Ascomycota > Saccharomycetes > Ascoideales > Saccharomycopsidaceae > Saccharomycopsis > Saccharomycopsis vini. Next base: position 42,213 of record JASTUB010000003.1, read on the forward strand.
TGACAAGCAAGACCAATCAAAAGAAAGAAAAGGGAAATTTTCTACAAAATGTTATAGACAAACTTTAATGTAATATAGTAGTTGGAATACATAATTTTGTCATCATAGCACAAGTATATCATGTCATTATTTAAATTTCATGTTAGTAGAACATAATAAAGTATATATCTTTTTTTTTTCTTTATTTGAAAAAGAATTCAAAGAAATTCGTGGCAACAGTTTTCGTTATAATTTATCTCTATTACTTCATTCTTATAAGTATTTATCTATTGACTTTCTTCACAAATTTTGAAATTTTTTGAATAATTTTTGAATCAACAGCACTTGAATTTGACACTGATTCTGTATCACTAAAATCTTTATCAGCTTTTAACGTATCTTCTAGAAAAAAAATTTCTCTTGGGGCAAGATTTTTACAAGATTCGCTACTTTTATTTGTGGAAGCTAAGCTAGAACCGAAATTACTGCTCTTATTATGATAAGAATATGATGAATTCAAGTTTTGGGAATTTTCAAAATTAGAGAATCTTGAGGCACGAAAATCAATATTAGAGTTATCCTTTGGGTTTTTGCCACCAACAGTTGAAGAGAAGTATTTTAAATCGTTGGTACTTTGATATTGGGGGTGCATTTCTTTTAATTTGATTAAACGAATGATTTTTCAAAATATTTGAAGAAATGGCGTTAGAATTTGAGCTTGTTTTCAACATAGGCTCTGTTATCGTGTGATTTACTTTTTTTTCGTTTCTGTCGTCACTATTGTAGCAATTTATTATGGAGCCTTTACAGGTATTATTCAGCAAATAATATTTTAGAGCTGACTTTGAATCTAATTCCAACTTCTTTGTCATTTGGGAACTATACTCCTTATACGAATTACTCATGCCATAAATTCCAATGATAGATTGAGGAACGTCTGAATAATGAGAGCGACGACGCAGGTATCTTCTGGAATGGTTTTGATTCTCTTTGGCTAATTCATAATTCATCTTTAACAAAGCCATTTGTTCAGAAAGCATTCTTGCACGCTGTTTATCATAATTTGTTTGCAAATGTGAATCGCTAACAGTGCCAGTGTAAAGATGCTTTTGATGAATCGTGTCAATGGCAACAGAATACATCTTTATGGAAATTGAATCGTGTGACTTTTGAGGACTAGTTTGGCTAATACTAGAAAAAGATATTGGTTTAATTATCAGATTATCTCTATTAGACATATATTTCAATCTATTTTTGTTTGATACCTTAAGAATCTCGCTATTCAATGTGGTAATTTTCACATTTTTAAGAGCGGCCAAAGCTTTTGCTTTTGCTTTTCCTGAGAACCTTCCACTTTGGAATTCATTAGTTATATCCTGATAATCATAACTCTTGAATCTCCTATGAAGATTGGTTCTATTCTTCTTAGTCTTTTCTAAAGAATTATCCACAAAATCTTCTTGTTCTTCATAATTGAAAAAATGCATGGTCATTAAGGTATGGGTTTGTGAATAAGTAGTTATTAGAGGCCAAAATAAGATAACGAAAAGTCAAGAAAAAAAGAGAGAGATCGAAACTATTTAAGAAGTATGATTAAAAATATACAAGAGTAAACTCGGACCATTACTACTACATAATAATAGACAACTATTGACGGTCGACATCAAAAAATAATCTTTGGCTAGCACAATCTAAAAATGGAAGGCAGTCAAAATAATAGGAAAAAAAAAAGGAGGCTCCAGATGTGCCAAAAATATATTCACATGTAGCATAACAAAACATTAAAGTAAGTTATATCAAGATAACACTTCTAGCTTTTTCCTTATTTAGCTGTTTTTGTCAAATATGTATCAACATGCGAAATGTGTCTTAGTCCTTTCCCACAAGCTATGTTCAAAGGATAACTTAAGGAGTCTTCTATATCAGTCTTAGATCCTAACTTATTCACGAGACACTACCTAAATAGTATTTCAATCAAATTAGCATACCAATTATTGCGATGTGCTTTATCAATATGTTCAAGGGTTCTGTGGCAAATATTCTTTTTTCTTTAGTCCAAGAAGCAGGGAAAGCTTAGTAAGGAGATTGAAGGTAATTTGTGGCGAAAAGAAAATTCAATGTAATTATTAATATAACAAATATAAATCTAAAAACAAAAGCCATCGAGCATAATAAATGAAAGAGATTGAGATGTGAAAGGAACTACCTTTTCGATCTTTTTTGGTTCTTTAAAAACCACTAAAAAAAAAAAAAAAAAAAAAAAAAAAAAAATTATATAAATGTATTAATATCAAGAATAGTAATATCAAAAAGGGGTTATATAAACCAAAAAATATTTCAAATGAGATATTCGCAAATTGCATGGCACCAATTGATTAATCCTCTGATATAGTTCCTGATTTAAAGGATTTGTTACCATTTTTTTTTTTATGACAAGAGAGAACTTTTGATTTGAGTTTTTAGATTCAGTGAAATTAATCTATAGATTGAAGTGGGGTTGGGTTGGGGAAAATCTTAGATTACATAAAACCATAAAAAAAAAAAAAAAGCTATAAAGGATGGGACTTACATTCACCAAAAACACCTGCTTATTGTAAGTATTTAAACGACCGCTAAAATTAGAAAAATAATTTCTGAGATTGATTTAGCACCCCAGCTTTCATTTGTCCTTAGTACTATATTGAATCTTTCAGCATAATACATAAAACGGTCTATTTTATTCATTTTTTTATTATCATGATTTGACATAATAAGTTTTTTCCAACTTAACTGCATACCTATATCTACTTTTCTCCATAATTGCTTTGTGATTTAACATTGAACATAATAGTGGTTGATATAGTCTATTTTTGTTTGAGAAGGTGTTTCTGAGTAATATTCCGGAGAAAAGTTACAATATTTGCAAGGCCTATTAGTGTATTTGAATAATTCAAGTCACAAATTCATAAGATAGGTGCTCTTTATTGTACCTGGATGTTTTTTAGCTATTTGATTTAATTTTTTCCAATACTTTTTTTGTTGCCTTGGAGTTGTATCATGAAAATTTAGTTGAGTAATGGAAATTATCGAACTGTTTTTTTTTCTTCTGTTCTTTTTTGCTTCCTTTTTTAAAATGACAATTAAACATTTCAGGTCTTAATGTCCCTTTTGTTTCACATTGAAATGATTCGTACATTTATGAACTAAAACATATGCTAAATAGAGGGAAAAACCTAAAAAAGACATCAATTTTGCTTTTTTTTTTTTTACCATCACAAAAAGTCGTACATTTATGAACTAAACCATATACTGAATAGAGGGGAAAACCTAACAAGGACATCAATTTTTGCTAGATAACAAAAATCAATGGTAAAATTGATATTAACGAATATATCAATGAAACAAAACTCTCAAAGTATAATCAAATAAAATCAAGATAATAAATCAAAATAAGGCAATATAAAATAGAAGTAATAAAGTTTCTTAAAAAGACCAAGTAAAATTTTGCTCAAATTGAAGATGAAACAAAAAGTAATGGCCTTTTGTAATTAAAATAAAAAACCTCCGTCCTTGTTAGCTCAGTTGGTAGAGCGTTCGGCTTTTACGAAAAAGGAACCGAAATGTCCAGGGTTCGAGCCCCTGATGAGGAGTTTCTTTTTGCACATTCTTCTACTACATAGAATTTTTTTTTTCATTTTTTCTGTGGAAATAAAAAAATACTGGTTCTTATTTTGAAAATCCGGGGTACGTCTTTGGTGATCTAATCAAGCCACATCATGGTATTTTTTGGCAATGTGATCTCTTTTTCATTCCATATTGATATTATAAACGCATAAAGGTTGCAGGTTGTACTCGAATAATTTATCACGATTCAATAACAGAGTGAGTCCTACAAGTAACAAAATAAAAAGCGGAAATGAAGCCTTACATCTAATTTTGAAACTTTTGATACCTATCATCTCACACTCTCTCATTTCGTATATTAATTCAATTCTATATCTAGAGTGATAGAAAGTGGCCGAACTTTTTATCACAAGAGAGTGTGATAATTAACTTGCTGATTGTTTTTTTCAAGAATTAATGTTAGGCATTAGTGGCTTCTTCTTGACAGATTATGATTTAAGGCCGTATATTGTTTAGTTGTCTCGAAAAAAGAAACAAACATACAAAAATATATGAAGAAATCAAAGTAAGATAACGTTTCCATCACAGATTATCATTTAAAGGAGATGACTGAGCCCAAATCTGATTCAATTGAAATTCGTTCTTTCAACATCTATCAATTTGAGGAATGAACATCGGGGAACCTTAATTGGTCAAGTTGCAGCTCACAATATACTGATCAAGTCACCCACAATTCACTAATGATATCGATACATTAAAAATATCTATACATTTTTTTTTTTTTTTTTTTTTTTTGTTTTGTTTTCTTTCTCAAAGTAACTTATTATTTTATTTATAATTTTAATTTTTCTTGATTTTCTATTCAACCAATATGAATGGGTTTTATTACGCATTTTTTTTTATTTTTATTTTTATGTGTGCTTAAATTTAGGGGTGTTCCGGACAAATAAATTTTACAAGTCCCTATTGGTTTCTCAGATTGTCGGATTTAGAGGCTCCGGCATGAGAACCTGTGACAAAATTATATCACAATACAAAATACTAATGTATGTATTAGAAAAGATTCATTGAAAAATGAAATAAAATAAAACGATAGAATATTTCGATTTAAACTTTATGGTGTTAATAGGTACAGAAATATCCTACTTGGGATTCTATCAAGTGGTAGCTCCAGGTCATCTATAAATACTTAGTTTTTTAGAAATCCCCCTTCTTATTTCCCAAGTTTATAAGTTTTCATAAAAAAAATTCACTTGTTATAAATTGTGAATGATCGATATATATTTATATATATTTATATATAGTCGTGTGTACTAATAACTGAGCCCAACTTCTGGAGATAAAATTTCTAAATGCTTATTCTTTTTGATTGATAAATATTTAATGTTGATGTTCAATGCACCCATCTTTGGCTAAATGCACTCAGATATTGGGGTGTTGGAGCGACGCCCTATGAAACGTGATATTTCACCCCTTAACTACTGCGGGTAAACTCACATAGGGTGCTTGGAATCAACTGAGAGCCAATCACAGAGCGCGCATTCAGGAGAGAGCCCAGTATTATACCGGGCACCCAACCATCAATCTTTTTTTTTTTTCTCCAAAACCTCTTTGAAATATACACCACTTTGGCTGATTATTTTTAATCCACCACCATCCACAAGTTTTCTTTCCTACTTTTTCTACTTTCTCTTGTAAAAACAAAACTCATTGTTTTGATCAACTTCTACAAGTCTTAATATATCTAATAGTAAAAGATGCTTTCAAGACAAATTTTAAGATCTGCCACCAGATTGGCAACTGCCAACACTGCTCGTGTTGCTTTGACCAGAGTTGTATGTGCTTGATTTAAAAGGTGAAGAAATTTTGCTGCAACGAAATCGAAATATCAAAAAAGCAATGAAAAATCAGTTCCATAAAAATAAAATCACACTAATAATGAACAACAAAGTCAATTAATCAGTTTTGAAAAAACAAAAAACAGAATCGAATAAGGGCTGAAAAAATTTAAAGATTACTCGACCAATAGCCGTTCAAAAATTTTCAAGGTTGGGAGATTTTCATCTTTGATACATAAATTAACTAAGCCAAGTACAGTAACATTTTCAATTACAAACACTTACCATGATAAGTCAATTCACTCTCCAACAATTTGATAAAACAAAATATTCAATTGATGCTTTTTTTCGTGTTTCTATTATCGATTTTGTATTTCATTCAAGTTTAACTCTTTGAGATCAAAACTTACTAACAACTCTCTAGGCTCGTCCAGCTATGGTTGTTGCTGGTCGTCGTTTCGCCTCCGCTAAAGCTCAACCAACTGAAGTCTCTTCTATCTTGGAAGAAAAAATCAGAGGTGTTTCTGAAGAATCTAACTTGAACGAAACCGGTAGAGTTTTGTCTGTTGGGTATGTATTATTTTTTTATTATTTGAAATATTGAATTATGACTAATGAACTTATTATTAACATTATTATAGTGATGGTATTGCCCGTGTTTTCGGTTTAAACAACTGTCAAGCTGAAGAATTAGTTGAATTCGCTTCTGGTGTTAGAGGTATGGCCCTTAACTTGGAACCAGGTCAAGTTGGTATTGTCTTGTTCGGTTCTGACAGATTAGTCAAAGAAGGTGAAACCGTTAAAAGAACTGGTAAAATTGTTGATGTCGGTGTTGGTCCAGCTATGTTGGGTAGAGTTGTCGATGCCCTTGGTGCTCCAATTGATGGTAAAGGACCAATTGATGTTGTTGGTACCTCTAGAGCTCAATTGAAAGCTCCAGGTATTTTGCCAAGAGCATCTGTTTCTGAACCAATGCAAACTGGTTTGAAATCCGTCGATGCTTTAGTCCCAATTGGTAGAGGTCAAAGAGAATTGATCATTGGTGATCGTCAAACTGGTAAAACCACTGTCGCTTTGGATACCATCTTGAATCAAAAAAGATGGAATGACGGTACTGACGAAAGCAAAAAATTGTACTGTGTTTATGTTGCTGTTGGTCAAAAAAGATCTACTGTTGCTCAATTCGTCCAAACTTTAGAACAACACGATGCTCTTAAATACTCTATCGTTGTTGCTGCTACAGCTTCTGAAGCCGCCCCATTGCAATACTTGGCTCCTTTCACTGGTTGTGCTATTGGTGAATGGTTCAGAGACAATGGTAAACACGCTTTGATCATTTACGATGATTTGTCTAAACAAGCTGTTGCTTACCGTCAATTATCTCTTTTGTTGAGAAGACCACCAGGAAGAGAAGCCTACCCAGGTGATGTTTTCTACTTGCATTCCAGATTATTGGAAAGAGCTGCTAAAATGTCCGACAAATTGGGTGGTGGTTCTTTGACTGCTTTGCCAGTTATTGAAACCCAAGGTGGTGATGTCTCTGCTTATATTCCAACCAATGTTATTTCCATTACTGATGGTCAAATTTTCTTGGAAGCTGAATTATTCTACAAAGGTATCAGACCAGCTATTAACGTCGGTTTGTCTGTCTCCCGTGTCGGTTCTGCTGCTCAAGTTAAAGCTATGAAACAAGTTGCTGGTTCTTTGAAACTTTTCTTGGCTCAGTACAGAGAAGTCGCTGCTTTTGCCCAATTCGGTTCTGATTTGGATGCTTCTACCAAACAAACTTTGGCTAGAGGTGAAAGATTGACCCAATTGTTGAAACAAAAACAAAATGCTCCATTGGCTTCCGAAGAACAAGTTCCATTGATTTACGCTGGTGTTAACGGTTTCTTGGATGCTATCCCTGTTAGCAAAATCGGTCAATTCGAAGCTGACTTTTTGGCTAACTTGAAATCTTCCCACTCTGAAATCTTGGAAGCTATCAAAGTTCAAGGTAAATTATCCGATGAATTGTTGGCTAAATTGAAAGCTGCTACTGAAAGTTTTGTTGCTACTTACTAATTTATTTAAGTTGCCACTCAAAACCATGAAAAATGTAAAAAACAGTGAGAAAGTTATTTAATCAAAGATAGCTTTTTTACTCCAATCCTGTGAAATGATAACGCAAAATTCTGAATTCGAAGTTTAAATTTGTTTTTGAACGTTGTTTAGTTTTAACTCCTTTACCCATTATCTATTGCAAAAAAAGGGAAATTCTTTTTTTTTTCTTTTGTAGAAAATCATGTTGACTATCTTATTATTAATATTAAACAATAAAAAATCGTTGAAAATATAAAATAGTTTCTTAGTTGTAGTTTTTGATTTCAGTATAGTAATTGTTTTTTTCTTTTGGTTGTGTAAAGTAATTGAAGAAAACTGAAGGCGGGTCACACCAAAATTGAAATAGATTTCCGGATCTCTTTTCTTTTTTCGTTTTTGTAATTAAACACCTCTCCTTGACACATCTTGTAAACAAAACATAGGTTAACCAAAAAATAAATAATTACAGAGTTATTTGAATTATAATTCGATAGCTATCACTTTACTTTGTTTTTATGAAATTTTTCAAAGAGAGATATAGAAAAAATAAGAAAAAAAGTATTAACAGATTCAGATCTTTTCAGACGTGCGTAATTGATCACTAGAGCTGAGCTGTGAACAAAATATATATGAAACATAGTAATAAGGAAATAAATGTCTGAGGAAAACAACAATAGTGGCGCCGATGTGGATGCTAGAAGCATAGCTTCAGTCGTATCTCCAAATAAAGAACAGCTTTCAACAGCTTCGCCAATAACAACAACAAGTGCAATAGAAACTCAGCCCAATAAAGAAAATCCAAGTAACAGTTTGCAAAATACCAATCAAGATTATCCCAAATCTTCCTTAGAATTATTGAGTGAAGATAAAATCAAGACAGTCTTGAACTCTGATGCATCATTGGATGCTTTATTGAAAAGATTAAAACAAAGTATTCTTAGTTGTGATGAATTTGCAAAATTTGTGAAAAAGAAAAGTGCATATCAAGAAGACTATGATCATCAGCTTAGAAAATTAGCCAAAAATACTACAGACTATCTTAGGCATAACACAGCAAGCATTAGACAAGATTCATTCACTGATAAATTCAAAAAAATTGTCAATTTCGATGATCAATTTTATAATATTGGTGCATCGTATGTGTCAGCTTTGGAAACCATGTCGAATGAATTGATTGAATTATCGTCAACGATGCAAAAACAAAGAAGAGCATTAAAGGATGACGGGAGAAGAAGAGAAAAAGAAGTTAGTGATGCCATTCAAGCTGCCACTAAAGCTAAGCATAAATATGAAAGTTTTTGTGTCGAGTTAGAAAAAGTTAGAACTAATGAGCCAACAAAGAAATTCAGTTTGAAATCAAAAACTACAAGTCAACAAGAAGAAGAATTATTGGGGAAAATTGAGATCGCAGATAAGGATTACTTAAATAAGGTTAATTCATCTAAGCAAATGAAAGAAAATTTATTAAAAGTTCATAGGCCAGCGATTTCTAAATCCTTGAAAGATTTAATTTTAGAAATTGATTTGGCAATGTGTGTTCAATTACAAAAATATGCCACATGGAATGAAAATTTGATTATGAATCAAGGTGTTTTAATTTCCCCATTGAGAAATGATCCTAGTAAACCCTCTATGAAAAACTTGGCTGCAGCTGTTGATAATGAGCGTGATTTATACTTGTATCTTCTGAAATATTCTGGAGCAGAAATTTCTAGAAATTTAATAACAGTTGATTATAAAGTGCACCCTGCCTTGAGCAACTCTTCGGTTAGCCAAAGTACATTTAGCTCGATACCTCAAGCTAACAATTCATTAACATCGAACATTAAAAGAACAAGTTCTATGTTAATGAAAAAGAATAATAGCAAAACTCCATCTTTTACTCAACCTTCTCCAGTTTTGAAAGTTGTGAATGAAGACAATCCTGTTGTTTCACCCTTTTCTGCCGGCCACAATAACTATAATTATAAGAATGATGTGGAAGACTCCAAAAAGAATATTCTGGCTTCAAACAGATATAGTTATCTCGGTGTTGCTAGTGGCTCACAAAATAATAGTAATTTGAGCTTAATGAAAAAAAATAGTGGATCTCCAAGCTTAGATCCATACCAATCGATTTCTAGTGGGGGATTTGAAGAGCAAAACTCTTTAAGTATATTACCTTCAAATGAAGAACTTGAAAGAATCAAAAGGGGAGCTAACAATAGTCATAAAATTTTTGGTGAACAGATAGAAGAGCTTTGTGAATATGAACAGATGCCGGTTCCATTTCTTGTCAGAGCATGTATTTATATTATTGACACTTATGGTCTTGATGTTGAAGGTATATATAGAACGTCTGGCAGTTCTAATAAGATACAACTATTAGTGAGTGCTGCTGATAAGGATCGATCAGTGATGGAGAAGATCGTCAAAACTGCTGCTAAATATAAAGTTGTTTCTGACAGTGACATTGCGTGTATTGCATCAATATTGAAACTTTTTTTCAAGAAATTGCCCTTGCCATTATTAAATTTTAATGAATTTAGGGTAGCTGTTCAGGAAGGAAACGAAGCAATGAGAAGAAAAAAAGTTCATGAAATTGTATTTCAACTTGACGAAGCAACTTATTTCACATTAAGAGCATTATTGTTTCATTTAAGAAGAGTTGCTGATAATAAAATGATTAACAAAATGAATTTGAATAACTTGTCGATAATATGGGGACCAACCTTGTTTGTTTTTGGTGATTCAGCTAATGAGTATGCAACTTATAATGAGATTGTTGAAAATTTGATAAGTTTTGCTGATGACATCTTTGATCCTGAAGATGAAAATGATAAATTCGTTATTGACTGATTTACTTGGATAGAACTGAATTTTTTTTCTTATACCACTTTTTTATTTCATAGATTTTACTTCAACTTCAACTTTTTTCTCAACCTATGGTCACTGTTTATATTTCATTTTAATTTGGTCTTTAGTTCTATTTATATGCTCTTTGTGTTTAGCTATTTTAATACATTTTTTTTTTTTTTTTTTTTTTTTTTTTCTTTTGAAGGAATTCCCTCAAGGCGGGCGGCTATTTGATTGCGAATTGAGCTAATGAAAAAGAAGGCAAACAAAGTAATTATCTTTTGGCAAATGATTTCTTACTATAAATATAAATCGATTATTATTTTTATTTTTATTTTTCTTAGTACTGTTAATTTTTTAATAATTTTTTTTAATATTTTTATTTATTTATTTTTAATTATGTGAGTCACCAACTTCCTGAAAAAATATTTGTACAACAAAACGAAACAAAGAATGAAGAAAACAGAAGAAAAAAAAAGCAGATACAAACGGACTTGAATCGGGATAAGCTAATTAATGAGATATTTTTTTTAAGCAGTTTTTTGTTTTTTAGCATCTGGTTCGCCGGAATTGTCAATATCCAAATCTTCAATTACTTCATCACTACTTTTAGTGGCACCTACCACAGGAGTAGAGACGTCTGCGTGGAAATCTTTAATAATAGAATCGACATCATCAATGTTTAATTGTCTAATATCAGCCAATTTCTTGATTTTGGCGGTGACTTCTTTACATTGAGCATCGGACAAGTTCAAATTCAATTGATCAACTCTGGTTTTGATAGCGTTCCAACCTGTCAATCTATGAGCAAAATGAATATATCTTGTCAAACCGAAATCACTTGGGCTTAAGATTTCATATGTAGAAGGATTGGCCAAAATGGCTTTGGAATGGATACCTGCTTTATGGGTGAAAGCACAAAAACCGGTAATTGGGTTATTGAAAGGGATATTGACTTGAACGGCTTCGGCCACCAAGTTTTCCAAATCTCTTAATTTATGTAATTTATATTTGGATAAGACGTAATCTCTATCGGCAGCAATCATTCTTGCCATGAGACCACCCAATGGGGTGATACCATTTCTTTCACCAATACCTAACACGGAGACATCGATCAATTTAGCACCGGCTTCTAAAGCAGTGTAAGCATTAGCAATGGCACAACCGGTATCATTATGGAAATGACATTCGATATCACAATGAACAACGGATCTTAAAGTTCTAACCAAGTCATAAACTTGTCTTGGGTTAGCTCCACCAACAGTATCGGCAATACCAACTCTGTTGACTCCAATTTTGTCAACGGTTTTATATATGTTCAACAAATCAACAATGTCGGATCTAAAAGAATCTTCTGAAGAAAAACGGATTTCAATACCTTTAGATTTGACAAATTCAATGACTTCGATGGCAGTGTTGGTAATATATGTCATGTCTTTACCATGTGAATACTGTCTAAGAAACGAGGAAGTACCAATAACCACGTCAACACCATCGACACCAGTTTCCACGGCAACTCTAGCGTCATCCATATGACATCTAATATGTGTCAAGATTTTAGCTTTTAAACCTAATTTACAAATGGCTTCACAATCACTTCTAGATTGTTCAGAAGCAACAGGAGATGTCAATTCGATATAATCAACCCCGAAATCGTCCAAAGCTTTGGCAATTTCAATTTTTTTTTCGGTAGTGAAAAAGGCATTGGAGAATTGTTCACCTTCTCTCAATGTGGATTCAATCAATTGGAATTTAGAAACATTTGACAAAAAATCAGCAGGATTTGGACCATATGGATTTACTGGTGCTTTTGATTTTGGTTCTTCGGAGATTTTTTTGAAGCCGCTAGTTTCTGGATTGCTGGTAGCACTCATAGTGTATAATAATATAATATAGAATTAGAATTGGAATTAAAGATAAGGTAAAGGTCAGGAAGAGTTTTCCAAAAAAGATGAAAAAGATAAAATAAAGTTATTTTTTTTCTTTTCAAAATTAATTTCTCAATTCAATTAAAGTGAAGAAAGAAGAATGAAGAGGTTTATAAATACCAAAAAAAAAATTTTTTTTTTTTTTTTTTTTTTGTAATTAAAAGGTGAAATTTTTTTATTTTTTTTTTTTCATAAATTTTTTTTGTATGTGGTCACAACTTGTTATGACTAAATACAATTTTTTTTTCATATTTTTTCAGTTCTGCAGCTCTGTTTTGCCCAGGTACCCCGACTGTTATACAATAGAGCTGTAATCTATCAGTAGTAATTTCAATGAGTCACTTACTGTTTGAAAGAAAATTGACAGAATAATTTGAAAAATGGGGGGGTGCCATCGGGGGCAGATTTGAAAGTGAAAAAATCCACTATTTACTCACGTGATAATAACCATAACGCCTATGCTCGATAACCCTCCTTTTTTTTTTTTTTTTTTTTTTTTCAATTTTTTCATTACGTAATATTGTTTAGTCAGAGAGACAGAGAGAGATTAGTCATCCCGCCTCCCCGGAAAAATACGAGTTAGGGCTTTATTGTCGGAATCCTCCACTTTCAGATTCCACAGATTCAAAATTTGACAGGAAAAATACTGATTGAATCTTTATGGAGGCATTACTGGTGGTTACAACTTAAATATGAACGGGGGGAATAATGTATTGAATAAGGCAATATATAAATCTATTCTGCATGCTTTGATAAAAAATAAGAAATTAAGAACAGATCAACATGTAAAAAAAAAAAAAAAAAAAAAAAAAATTAAAAAAAAAAAATAAGAATACTATATATAATATATATAATAATAAATGCACTATAAAAATATGGATTTGGAATACATCTCTCTCACTCTCTTATAAATATATAATGTGTAATATTAGTATCAAAAATGAGAGAAACAAAAAAAATGAGAGAGAAATATTTATAATAGAACTGTGGTTTTAAAATCAAACAGAGCATGGAAAATAAAGAGATAGAAAGCAAAAAAAAAAAAAAATAAGAGGGAAATTCAAGAAATAATGTGCTTGATAACAAAATAAAACAATAGATTTTTGGAATGTAAGCCAGACACATCCAAAAAAAAAAAAAAAAAAAAAAAAAAAAAAAGGATTTCAAGATCAGGGTGCTGTAAAAATTTTCAATCCAGTAAACTAATTACTAACAATCTTTCCTGCCCAATCCAACACTTCCAAACTGGCAACCACAATTGCAATTGTGGTAGGTAAAGTTAAAACAACATAACCCCAAAACAAAATACCAGCCATTTCACGTTCAAATAATTCATTCAATTGACAAATTTGTGATAATTGAATAGCTGGAGGAGAAATTGTCAAAATAAATGCAACAATCAAGAATATAGGGTCATCTAATATAGAAATGTTGATATATTTCACACATAGGGCAATAATTGGTAATAATATAATTGGGGGAATAATCATTCTAGATATTAAAGATCCGAAAATAATTTTTTTATAGTTTCTACTAGGTGGGGCAATTTCTGAACCTGGTGCTAAATTGGAGCCAAGAACAACTAAAATTAATGGGATTGATACAGATCCTAAATCTTTAATTGCTGATGAAATAGTATTTTGGACAAAACCATTATTGACATAAAATGAATCATGTAAAATAGGAATTGTAGCAACAACAACCGACAATGCCATAGCATAGAGAGGAGGATTCATAAAATTCAAAAATGTTTGAAATTTTTCTCCAATTCTAACCTTCAAACTGTTTTGATTTTCATAAAAATACAGGCCATCACTTTCTTCACTTGACAGTGTATTGGATCTTTCAGTTTGATTATTAGAATTGTTATTGTCATTATTGTTTTCAAGCATTCTTGCATCTTCGGTAAATTCTTGGTTATCAATAGTAAAACTAAGTTGTTTAACATGACGATTTTGGGTTGATGGTTGCTGTAAGCTAGTACCAACTGTAAGTGTATTATCATCATAAAGATCTTCAGAGTTTGTACCCGATTCTTCATCTCTTTCAAGAGTTTTTAATGCATATGGATCGTATTCTAGCTCTTTTTGACTTCTTTTTCTCAATAAAGTATTATAACCCCAAGACCATCTTAATACTTGACCCAATTGTTGGAAAATTAATAAGTATAAGATACCTCTCGAAGCAATCTTATCTGCATTATCATCTGGAAGAACGTCCCAATCCAAATTTGGTAAAGTATAAGACAAAGCAACAGTCAAGGACACAGGTAAAGAATTTGAATTTCCGAAAACTGACATTGCCGTTACAAAATCACTTTCAGGTTGATTTAATTTCAAAATTTTGCCAACAATTCTTGAACAACCAACAGAAACTCCAGTACAAACTGCAAAAAATACTGGAATTATAGAAACCTCTAATATTTTTTGTAAAGATAAAGAAGCAGCCAATTTTGAAAAAATAAGAGCGGGAGTGAATAAATTGACATTCAATAATGAAATATATTTTTGAGCAGAACCATTTAATAATCCACATCTAGCACAAATATAGCCTGCTAAACATATACAAATGACTTGAAGCGTTGCTTGGAACGTCAAAAATGAAATATGACTGTAAGATAAGGTACCCATTACTATTATCAATTGTTATAATATTTTATAAAAATTGTTATTTTTATTATTTTTCCTATGATTTTGTTTTGTTTTAAAATAATTGTACTTATTATCGAAAAAATGAATATTTGTATTTTCTATCTTTCCCTTTATTCTATTCTGTCTGACTTTGCGATGAGGTCCACTGGTGTTATATTATGCTATCTCCTTCTATCCTTTGAACGGTGGAATAAGAAAATGATATTATAAAAATAATAATACCAATGGTAAATATTTTGTATTATGATATTCTTCTATGGATTTGAGTATATAGATTTATCTTTTCAACTAATGATAAAGGAGGGAGGCGGAGGCGAAGGAGGGGGTTTGTTTAAACAACCAAAAAAATCTTTTGACAAACAGAAATCAAGAAGATGGCGTCTTTTTTTTTTTTTTTTTTTTTTTTTTGCTCCATATATTTTCCGTTCTTTTAGAGCTACACATGTGTCTGGCGCCTCAGTTTTCATGGGAAGAGGCAATAATTTGCTAAATATTAAGAAGTGGTTAGTTAGTATACTAACATATATATGTATTATTATTATAAAATTATGTTTCAATTTAAAAATCATGCAAAAAAAAAAAAAAAAAAAAAAAAAAAATGAAAAAAAAAGAATAAAAAACTTAAAATTAAAATCTAGTTAAAAACAGTGGAAGTGAGAAATGATTAAAAAGGAGGAGGTAAAGATAGAAAATAACAAAAATTTAGGGACGCCAGTGAAAAGTGAAATGAAATAAAAACAAGTTAGAAAAAAAAAATAAATAAATAAATAATGAGTAGCTTGATACATAAAATAATATAAAATAGTTAACTAAATGAAACAATGTGTAAATGAATAATGAATTATAACCAGATCAGCCTTCGAAAATCATGAACAAAAAAGAAAGAAACAAAAAAGAAAGAAACAAAAAGAAAAAATAAATAAATAAAATAAGAGCGAGTGAGAGTCAAGATCAATGACCATAACTCAAGCTTGTCTGCTTCTCACACGGACCAAGTCATCAACAAGATTATCATATGCTGGTGTATCATGTACTATGTAATCATCATCATCATCACCATCATTATCACCATCTTCATCGGTTTCTGATTCACTGGTGGCTGTTGTTTCTTGTATATTAATATTAGAACTATTCTTTACAGGTTCACGGTTCGAATCAGTATTAGAACCATTAGAATTAGTATTAGCAATGCCGAATTCCTTTCTTAATGTACGAACATCATTTTGAACTTTGTGTAAATCAACACCACCATGCGAAAATTCTTCTCTCAATTCTTTTTCAACATTTCTCTTTTTAAAGACATCTTCCAACATTATTCCATGTTCTTTCAAACTATCCAAAACTTGAATAATGTTACTAAGTCTGCTTGTGTCAAGTAATGCCTCTTTGACTTTTTCACCATCAAGTTTTGAAGTTGGTAAAATTTCCAATCCATGAGGTTTTTTACTTTTTGTAGGATGATTAATTAATCTTCCTTTGATTTGAGAACTTGCTTTTAATACCGATCCTTCTTCTTTATCAAGTGCTTTCAAATTTCTGCAAACTTCTTTTGGTTCATTATCAGAAGTATGATCATGTCGATTATCGCGATTGCTTTTGCCATCGTGTTTCTTTGGAAGTGGATAAGAGATTTCAGTGATTTCTGCTAGATCTTCTTCTTCATTATTATCTTCCACAGGTGTTGCTGATGTTGGCACTTTGCCAATAACATAATGTTTTTCTTGATTTGTTTGTGCTTCTTTGTCAGAAATCTCATTGATTGATTCAAATTCGGTGACATAATCTCTGAATTTTTCTCTCAATACTCTCAATACTTTATCTAAAGAATTATCAATAAAACAAAATCTAATCAAAGTTTCTTTACCATCATGATTCAATTCATGTTTTAATCTCAATTCGATTAATTTTTCAATGGTTTGATTAAGAATATTTTTGATTTGATAAACTCTTTTCAAAAATTCAAATAATGTTTCTTTAGCCTTAATTTCATCTTCTTTAGTCAAAGTTTCACCTTTTTCCTTCAATGCATCTTGTGATTGAATAAAACGAACAATTTCTTCAGTAAGGGAGCCCAAACTATAATTATTATCTTTGCTTGATCCATCAGCGTTTCTATTTTTCTTTTCATGATCCTCATCTTCATCATCACTATCTTTGATTAATTCGAATTTCTTGTGTCCATAAATCACTTTCTCCATATTTCTCATTGTATAAACTCCAATACGATTTTTAAATTTTGAATTAATTTTTTCATAATCCAATTCTAAAGAAATGATTTTCGATTTTTTCAATAAAGTTAGCAATGCTGTCAAGCCATCATTTGAAATATTATTACCAATTAAAGACAAGTAGTACAAATTTTTGCAAGATGCTAATGCATCACTAATGGCAATGATTTGAAGATCGGAAAAATCATTATATTCCAAATGCAACCTTGTCAATTTTTCAAATAAAGTCAAGAATGTTGAAAAAAGTTCAAAATTTTCTTCAAAATATCTTGGATTACCTGATAAATCCAAAAATTGTAAATTTGGTAATCTTGATAAATGATAAATAAATGAAGATACTTCCACTAATTCGGTATCGCTGTTCGATTTTCGAGTATTTTTATTTGAACGATCGTTATCTTCCATAATTCCTGTAGAATTTATTGATAAATATTGTAAAGCACAACTTTTTTTTTCAGAATTGATTTTACCCATAGCATCAGTGAAATGACGATAAATGGCTTTACCATCTTTATTTTGAACATTCAAATTATTATAACCAAAATCTAAACCGATAATATGTTCACAATTTTTATGAAACCAGTCAGATATAATTTCCATTTGAGGGTGAGTCAACTCATTATAAGCTATCCCAAGTTTTTTCAATTTGCTTCCTAGTCCTATTTCGAAAAGTTTGCGGAAAATTTCCAAATTAGGAATTTTGCAACCAGTTAACACCAAACCTTCAAGACCTCCTCTACAAACTAAGGAAGCAACAAATAATGACCAATCCATATCTGATCGATTATCACTATTTGATTTCATTCTTATAATTGACGTTACTGATGAATTTTTAGGCTTTGGATTTTTAGGACTAGGTAAAACAGTCAAGGATTCACATTGAGTGATATCTAACGATAATAATGAAGTATTCTTCATTAAAAACCAACATAACAATTTCCATCCTTCTTCATCGATTTTGGTATTTCTTAAACTCAATCTTTTTAAATCAGTTTTATAAACAAGAGAAGATAACAATATTCTAAACATATCATAACTCAAGGAAACACCATCAATATTTATTGAGGTGATTGGCGCAATACTGATGAAGTCACTGAAAGTAATAATCTCGATGAGTGAGGGCATAGAATTTTTAAATTGCAATTGAGGTAAGGTTGAAGATGAACCTTTTGGAATTTGTTTCAAAGTAGATTTGATTGGTAAAATTTCTCTTAAATGACAGCATCTTGTGTATAACACATCAAGAGAAACTTGTCTAGTCATCAATTTATTGATTGACTCCATACTGTCTGACAACTGAATATCATGTAATGCATTGGTAATGATTGATGTCGACGATTTATTACGAGTAATCATCGGTTTATCAATAGAAATCGATTTGGCTTTTCTATATTTTGCATCATCCACTGCGGAATCTTCATTGTCATTATTGTTATTATTATTACTACTATCAATACTATTGCTTTTAATATTATTATTGTTATTATTGTTATTATTATTATTATTATTATTATTATTATTATTATTATTATCAATACTATCAGTTTTGATATTATTCTTGGTACTATCATTGCTACTGTTAGCCGTGCTATTATTATTATTATCAGGTGGAGAGCTTGAACTTTTGTTTGCAGCTTTAGGAGTAGCATTATCTGCTATTTTTAAGTGACCAAATCCACCAACAACTACACCACCACCTCCTTCAAGTAATATTTTTTGACGTTCTTCAGTACTAAGCTTATGAATTAAAATCGAACCATTTTTTAAAATCTCCACTTCACCTTTTCTTGGATTTCTTGAAGCTATTTGTTGAGGAGGGTCATTAAAAAACACTCTTTCACTAAATGTGACTCTCTTCAATGGTCGAATTTCTGCGAAACCTGGAATTTCTTCTGAACTTGGACATGAATCCAGTAATGAGGATGAAGAAGCAGAAGATGAATAAGAGCCATTAAGATGCAATGGAGAAGGAGCTTGAGTTTCTCCACTTTGATATTTCTTCAACAAAGAGCCAATGAAACCAGATGACGATCCTCTTGTTGGCGAAGCACCTAAACTAGAATCATTAGTTTCTGATCTTGAGAAACGGTTTTGGTGAGTATGCTTAAGTGCAGAAGGTAAAGGAGCAACAGCAGGATGAGCAGGTATAGGTCTACCCAAAACATCGACTTGTGGAGAATCGGATGAAATGTCGGTAGGTGCTCTGTCTTGTATGGATTGGTCATCAAATTTAGTTCTAGAAAGTAGTCTATGGACGCTTCCGGAGCGACTTCTTGAGGAAGTAGCAATTGGAGAACCAGTACCTTTTGTACTAGATTTACTACTTCCAGTTTCATTCAATTCATTATTTTGAAAAGCTCCTTGACGATCTTTCAAACTTTTGGCTTTATAAAATTCCAAAAATTTTTGAAAACGTGGGTCTAAACCACTATCATTAGACGAGCTATTTGGGGTTGATTTTGATCTTCTCAAATTTGTGGAATCTTCATTGGCTTCTGAAGACGAGGAAGAAGAGGAAGATTCAAAAGATTGATTGGTGCTGGTATTTTGGTTAGGTTTTAATGTTGAAGATGCAGATGAAGGCGGTACTATTATTGGTTCGATGGATGCAGATTTATTTGATTTTTTTTTAGAGAATTTTGAGGATAATCTGCTGAAAAATCCAGCTCCATGAGAACTATTCGAACTAACACTATAAGATCTTGTTCTTCTTAAAGAGTTATCAACGCCACCATTCAAGGTGCCTGACGCACTAATATGGTTTGCATTACCCACAGTTGCTGTGCTTTTGTCATAAATATGCGCAGTTTTAATCGGGGTGACAGTTTCAGGAGCAGAAGCAGCAGCGCGATGAGGTTCGGACGATGAAGATTTGACGGATGGTTGGTCTTGTTTTTTTTTTTTTATGGAGCCTCTCAAAAACCAGTCAACATTATCATTATCAAAACCTGTTATTTCTCCAGCGTCCGACTGAAGCTTTTGACGAAGTGAATTTAACTGGGGGTCATTGTCATCCAAAGGATTTTTTGACATATTTTCAATAGCTAACAAATTAATAGATTTTGATAATAATTTTTAGAAACAAAATTTAATGCTGGTTTGTATATGAACAAGTAGATTCAATTAAATATTATTACTCTTATTATAACTATGATGACGATGATTTTTTGAAATGGATAAGTTACTATCTACTGGTTCTCTGTATTGTTATTATATGTATGTCGTTTTTTTTTTTTCGTTTTTTTATTTTTTCTGAATAGAGTGGGTGTGTCTTGTTCTGTCCTTTTTATTTTTTTATTTTTTTTTGCTGTTTTTTTTGAAAGATTCTTTTTTTTTTTTTTTTTTTGTTTTCCTCTTAAAATTATTGGGTCTCACCAAAAAAAATAAAAAAAAAGTCTCAGACGATTTTTTTCTAATATTATGAGATGCGTTCCTGTCAAGTTGTTTTTATTGGGTGGATGGGTGGTCTACCCTCTGATGACACTTGAAGCAAGTATCAAAAACAGTACCTATATTTCATATATTTATCTATATAACAGTAGAGTGTACCAATAAATAATTATTGTTTTTAGTTCCATACAGCAATGGTATAGTAATAAAATAGCAATCATTACTAAATTTTATTCAGCCGTGTTCTCAAATATTTATAAACATGGCTGATCCCACTTTTTTCTAAACACAAAATGAGAAAAAAAAAAAAAAAAAAAATTCTGAAATCTGTAGTTGGTGATGCACTGCATTTACTACATATTGTTGATTAGGAAATATGATCATCGAAATTAATCAATTCTCATTATGACTTTAATCTCATGTTTTTTTGTTTTTTTTTTTCTAATCATATGCAAATGCTGAATATTTGACATTATTATTTAGTACTTAATGGAAAAAAATGTAGAGAAATTATATCTATATTATATTATATTATATTATATTATAAAGTTAAGAGTAATTTTTTTCCTTTTATTTATAGTAATTTCATTAATTCCAATTTAAATGAAAAATAACAAAATGTTTATCGATGAAATCAAAAAAAAAAATAAAAAAATAAATAAATAAAGGGTTTTTAAAAGGTTTTTCTTTTTTTTTTTTTATTCATTTACGATGCGCAATCATGACATGATCACCTTCGATAGCCGATTTAATTCTTTAAAACACAAAGTGCATCAATTCTATATATTTACATGACAAGGACAATAATAATAAAATATAATTAACTTTTGTGAATATCAAATACTAGTCTAAATAAAAACTTCTAGGAAAAAAAAATCAATGTGAATAATAAATAAAAAACAAAAAAAAATCATGAAAAAATAACAATCATAAACCAAACAAAACAAAATAAAACAAAACAAAAAAATAATTGAAACAAACATAAACAAACAATAAAATAAAAATTAAGGATAGTCTTTGACCTTAATTCATCACTCTTAAAATAAATCATTCGGTATGAGTAGCTTCTTGTTTTTCTTGAGCACTATCAATATCTTTTATGGAGACATTGCTTTCAATATCAGTATGACCAACAATATCTTCTTCATTTTCAAAACCTAAATCAGCGTTTCTATTTTCTGGTCCAACAAGAGTTATTAATAACAAATAACCAAAAACACAACCCATGAAAATAGCCATGACTTTTGAGTAATTATAAACTCCTTCTTTTTTGGAGCCATCAGGGTTATAAATTGGGAATCTTTCACCAATTTGAGATTCGATGGTAGAAGAAGCAGATGAAGCCAAATTACCCAATTGATATGCCATACCTGCGACAAAAGATCTAAATTGGGGTGGAGACAATTCAGATAAATGAATTGGAATGACCCCCCAAGCTCCTTGAACGAAAAATTGCAAGAAAAATGCACCGGCATTAATTGATGAGTTTGTAAGAAAAGCCCATGGATAAATTAACGCACCACCTCCAATACAACAAATAATAATTGCTGTACGACGGCCGATGAATGATGAAAGATGAGCAATAAAGATTCCTCCAACAATAGCTCCCAAATTGGCAACGGAATTAGTGACTGTTGAACGATCTTCGCCAAAGCCCAATTGAGAAGTCAATAAAGTTGGATATAAATCTTGAGAACCATGAGACGCAAAATTAAATCCAGCCATCAAAAACACCAAATAAATAGAAACAAGCCAATATTGTTTCATTGCCTCTTTACCTTGTTTAACAAATCTTTTGCCAGCACTTTCAGAATGGTTCAATAAAGATAACTCTCTATGTTTTTTAAATGATTCGGTTTCACCAACTAAAAGCACCCAAACAAGAAAAAGAACTGAAGGACCAGCGCTAAACCACATAAGCGCTCTCCAACCATGACTAGAGTTATCAGTGATTGCACGTTGAAAACAAATGACAAGTAAATAACCAAATGCATAACCTTCTTGAAAAATTCCTGATAAGACACCATGAGCTTCAACTGGAGAATCTTCTAAAGCTAAAGCGGCGGCTGGACCAAATGCACCACCCATAAATATACCAAATAGAGCACGAACTCCAAGAAATTGTTTATAAGTTTTAACAAATCCTAAACCAATTTGTAAACCAGTTAAACAAAGCATAACTACTGCCAACGGATATCTTCTACCATAACGATCGGATAAAATTCCGAAAAAAGCGGCACCAACAGAACGCAACATAAGAACTAAAGTAATACCCCAAGTAACAGTTGTTTTTGAAACGTCAAAATCTGCTGCTAATTCAGAAACATTTAATGAAACAGAAAAATAACCAAAAGCATCCCAAGTCCAACACCAAAATCCTGCAAAGAATAAGTTCCATTGACGAGCTGATACTTTTGTTAAAGGAGCAAAAGGATTCAATAATTGCGCTTTATTTTTGAGTTTGAAATTTTCTTTTGGGGGTATTAAGGTGGTGAGTCTAGTAATGGCATATTCACGAATAGCAGCTGGACGGAAATCTGGTGTTAAAGGTGATTTTTTCTCAACAGAAGTATTATTATCAGCACCAGCACCAGCAGGTGTAGGAGAAGAAGGAGAATGTGTATGGGATTCCAAATATTGATCAGAAGTTATACTATCAGACATTATTGAAGAATTTTTTAAAAAAGAATATTATTATTGTTAATAATAATAATAATGATTATTAATTTATATCTGACTGATAGAAGTAATAAAAATGGAAAGAAGAATGAAAGGTATAAATAAGAATATTATAAGATTTGAAAAAGGAGGATGGATATATTGGGGTACTTATGCTTTTTTGGAAGAAAAAAAATAAAAATAAAAAAAAATAATAAAAGTAAAATAAAAAAACAACAAGTGAACAATAAAGAATTTTCTATAACAATTGGTTGAGAAGAATAAAAAAAAAAAAAGGAAAAAAAAAAGGGTATTCGGAGAAAAACCATTATAGTCAAAAAAAAAACAACAAAAAACAGCTTGAAAATAAAAATAAAAAAGAATCTTTTTTGATATGCAAATGGTGAAGTGGAGAAATGCATGACTTGATTATTAATTTTTGATAGAACTCCGATGGCCCCTTTTCTTGGAAATACATACTACTTTCAAATCTTGGTTTCTAGGCAATAAAAATATTAACTAAACTATTAAAACGTGAATGTGTTCATATTAAATAATTGTTATTATTCAATCAATACAACACATGTATATATAATACTCGATGTATAAAAGCCAAATAAATAAGGAAATTATCAGATTAACAATCTGTTATATTCAATATCTACCTGTCTTTTTGTCATATTTGAATTTTTGATCATGATCAGGGTCATGCTTTTTTTTTATTTTTTTTTATTTTTTTTTACAAACATTTCATTCAAAAGATGTTAATTTAAAATTATTTTTTATAAATATGTGAATCACAACACAATGCTAATTTTACTTAAAAGATCTGATCGTATGAAGTCATTCTTTTATTACAATAAAATTAATTGAGAATTAGTTTTTTTTTTTTTTTTTTGTGGGTGCAAAGAAGACAGCAAAAAAGTAAAGCGTAGTGTATTTGCGGGGTAGGAACATATACATACATGGAAGCACAGGAACATTACGCATCAAAAAAAAAAAAAAAAAAGATTATGTTATTTTTGCAAGGGAGATCTATTTTTGTGCTGAATTAATGTCACTTTGATTACAGAACATATAATAAAAAGAATTGTAACTATAGATATTCTATAATGATTATTTTGTTGTTTTTTAAAAAAACACAATATAATGAAATCAAAAAGAAAAAACAACAACAACTATAGTATGCGTTGAAAAGAAAAAAAAAAGAAAATAAAAAGAGGACAAACGGTGCCAAGATACTAAATCCTCGGAGATTTTTGTTTTGTTTTGTTTTTCTCAATTTGTTATTTTCTTTGACTCTTTAGGCAAAAGAATGTCCTAAGATATCTTACACAAACACTAAATTCAAATATTACTGGATATCAAAAAGGTACAAAATAATAAAGATTCTTGATGTTCAATATTTTTTTTTTTTTTTTTTTTTTGTTCCATAGACATAAACAAATATTTTGTGCTATACAATAATCCCTCAAACAACAAAGAATGCTTTGACTAAACACATAGAGGACTTTTTTTTTCTTTCTTTCTTTCTTCTTATTGTGTACCAGTGGATATTATTTTTTTTTATTAAATAATCCTTTGATTTGTTTTTGTGATACAGCTTTGTCTACATTTTTGGTTTTTGTAAATTTTGGCTAATTTTTTTTTTGATTATAACTAAATTAGTGGTAATATATATATACATACTACCACTAATTTCTGGTGGGGTTTTAACGGGTCCAGTATGCCGCTTAGCAAAACAGTACTATTACCTAATATACACATTGTTATTACATAACAAAATCTTTAATAGCAGCACGATATGGACGCGGCGACATTGAAAAAATCAATCGGAATTAATAACTTGTACCCACATATATGTGAAAAATAAAAAAAAAAAATAGAACAAAAAAAAAAAAAAAAAAAAAAATTAGACAGCTCATCTACCAAGAATCAAAATAAATTATTCCCATATATATATATATATATATATATATATATCTATACATAAGAAAAAATGGGTCTTTTTTCAAGATTTACTGGCTCGAATGCCAATACTAACTCTTCTAAAAAGGATAAACCAGTTGAAGAGAAACAAAAATCGGCCCCAGTTTATGTTCCGTTAAAGCATCCGGAACCAGGAATGGTTAGTCAACCAGAAGTTCCAAATGACAAAAACGTCACTGATGAAGAAAAAAAACAAAGATACCAAGAAGTCCTTAAACATTTCCAAAATCCAGAATTAGAGTATCCATTAAGTTTATCTAATGAAGGAGGTGACAATAATAATGAGGTGAAAAAAGTCAAATTGACTCCTGTGGAAAAAGCATGGTTGACTAAAGAATGCTTCTTAAGATTTTTAAGAGCTTGTAATTGGAACGTTAAAGCTTCTATAGAACGTCTTGAAAATACCTTGATTTGGAGAAGAGAATACGGAATTTCTAATGGGATTTTTGGTAAATATGACTCGATCACCCATAAATATCAAATCCCAGAATTGGAAGACAAAGCTTTAACTCCAGACACTATTGTTGAAGAAAGTCTTTCTGGTAAACAAGTCATATTTGGTTACGACAAAGGTTGTAGACCTTGTTTATTCTTATTCAATGATAAAGAAAATACCCAACCTTCTGAACTTCAAGTCAAATTTTTGATTTTCATGTTGGAGTGTACCATCAATTATATGCCTCAAGGCCAAGATAAATTGGCTCTTTGTGTTGATTTCAACAAATTCCCTGGAATCGGACTTGCTAATAAACCTTTACCTTCTCCTTCTGTTGGTATTTCTGTCCTTAAAATTCTTCATGGTTATTATCCAGAAAGATTAGGCAGAGCCTTGTTTTTAAACGTTGGTACTTTGGCTAATATCTTTTTGAAACTTTGTTGGCCATTTTTGGACCCATATACAAAACAAAAAGTCTCATTTGGTAATCCTTTTGAAAATTTCATTCCTGCTAAACAATTGTCAGATTTTTATAAAGGCGGAGAAGTCAATTTCCAATTCGATCATGATAAATATTGGAATGGATTAATCGAAATTGGGGTCCAAAAATACCAGCTTTATTTACAAAAATTCTTTGAATTGGGAGGTGAAGTAGGATTAAGTGAAATCGATTTAAGAATTAATGAAAAAGTCCCATCAATTTCTACCACCACCACTGAAAAAGAATCAAATAGTGCAACCTCACCACCAATAAAAGTCGAAGAATTCCAAGGTGATACTATCTCATTGACTGAGAAGTTGGCTGAAGTTAATATTCAAGATTCACCAGAAGAAAATACCGTTGAAGTTAATGCTGCTCCAACAAAAGCTTAAATATTTGTTTTTATATCCCCTTCCTTCCCCATATGATTGTTTTTTTGAATATTCTTAATGCTTGTTTGACTCAAACTTTTCAATTTTACTTTTTTTTTTTTTTTTTCGTAGAAAGAATAAAAATAAAAAAATAACTTAAAATATATATTAACCGACAAAATGAATATGAGAAATAACAAAACAAAAACATAACAGAATATACAAAAAGTGTATGTTTATAATAGGTATAAAAAAAAACAATACCACAAAGCAAATAATAAATATTAATAATTTAAACCAAGCAGCAAAGCACAAGCTACCAAAATTCATGCCAATAAAAGAAAAAAAAAAAAAAAAAAAAATACAAAACACAGCTCAACAACAAATTTATTTTTAAAAATTAACCAACACAATACCTTTTTTCTTTCTTCTTTTTTTTCTTTTTCTTTTTTCATTTTCTCAATTTTTTTCAATTTTTTTCTTGTGATTTATTTCGTCTCAGTTATTCATCTAATTCATTCATATCTCTTATTTACTCTTTCCTTGTGGTGAAAGAAAACCAATGATCTATTTTTCATAGGGACATTCATAACTGTCATGTCCAACTCTTTCACATAAACCGCACCATTTAGTTCTACCTGCAGAAGCATCAATTGTTACAGTTGGCTTATAAATTGGCAATTCTCCTTGAATAACTTCTGGAGTAGACAGAAATCTTAATCCATTTCCTTTGTCTGATCTTAATCCTTCTTCTTGTTTTTCTTCTTGAATCCCATCATCTATTGAAGATACAGTGCTAAATCTTCTAGATTCACTATTTGGGGAAAAAATCAAACTCATACCCCCATTATTTGTTTCTATTGATGAAATAGAATTGTTATTATAAACTGTTTTTTTTTCAGATGTCAATAATGAAGATGTAGTGTTGCTGGAAAACTTCAGCTTTTCAAGTTGCTTAATTTTTTCTAGTAAATTCTCAATTTCACGATCTTTTTCCATTAATTCTTCTTTTTGTAATTCTTCAGTGAGAAGACTTTCAGATTTTAATTGTTCTATTTCTAAAACTAACTCCTCGTTTTTTTCTGTTAAATTTTCAATCAGTTTTTTCATGATGTCGATTTCTTTAGTTTTTTTAACAAGATCAATTTCAAGTTGAGAATGCCGATAACGCAAGTCATCATATTGCTTTAATAAATCTTTTTCTTTACCAGCTAAGGAGTTATTGTTGTTTTGTAAAGATTCAATTTGTTGGTTTAGTTTTTCAATTACTACCACACTTTTCTTTAGTTCCTCAATCTCTTGGTCTTTGGTACTCAATTCCGTGTTAAGATCCGAATTATTATTATCCAACTGATTTTGCAAATCATCTAGTTCATTAGCTTTTTCAACCAATATAGAATTTTTATTTTTCAAACTTGAAATTTCATCATTTAATTTGGAAATGATATTAGAATTTTCTTTCAAGTTCTCAACTTCGCTGTCTTTTGCTTTCAACAACGCACGAAGTTCTTGAACTTCTTCAGATTCTGAATTTTTTTGTTTCTGTATAGTTAGGTCTTTTAGCATCGAATTAAGATTTTCAATTTCTCTATTTTTAGATTCAATTTGTGATTCATACTGGTCTTTCAAAATAATCAAACCCTTTTCATTTTCTTCTAACAATTTTTTGTCTTTGTGTTGCAAAATTTCAAGTTCTTCTGTTTTAGACTCGATAGTAGATTTGAGATCTCTCTCATTTTTTAAGATTGTGATTTCATTACTTAAAGCTTGAATAAATCTGTCTTTTTCAATGATTTGATTCATCAATTTCTTACTTTCAATCTGAATGTTATCAAATTCTCGACGTAAGATTAGAAAATCTTTTTCATTATACTCTTCATCTTTATCAACAAAACTAAAATCTTCATCTTCTTCATCTTCCTTGTCTTGCTTTACAATTTTTGGTCTGTTGAGTGAAGTGATGATCATTTCTCTTTCTTCGATTTGACTTTTCAATGCTTGAATTTCTTTATCTTTGGCTTCAATTTCACTGTTAATAGAAAGAGTTTCATTAGAACTCTTATTCACGTGTTTCTCCATATCTATTTTTCCATTCAAGTCTTCTACTTTGCGTTTCAATGTATCAATAATAGCCTCATTATCAGTTATTATTTTATTTAAATGAGTGATTTCAGCAGTATAAATTTCGGCATTTTCTGAAGCTTGATCTTCTAGTGCACTGATTGCATCTCTTAATTCATTTCTTTGATTTTCTGCTTGTTGTTTTAATTTTATTAACTTTGTTTCTTTTTGTTCTACTTTATATTTGTAATCTTCAATAGTTGGTTTATAGACTTGTTCAATGGATTGTTCATATTCTTCCAACAAGGATACTTTATCATCTAATTGTGCTTTAAACTGACTAAGTTCTGAGGCTAATTTCATTTTTTCTTGTAATAAGAAGTCATGCTGTTTGGTAAGATTATTGATCTGTTCTACTAAATCTGAGCCAGCGGAACTATCTGTGGAGCTGATTGATGTTCTATAACTTGATCTTCTATTGAGACCATTTACAGCATTTCTATTAGCTCTTGTAATTCTGGTGGACATAGATGGAGAAGGAGGTGGCGATGAAGAAGAAGATGATGATACAAAATTTTCAGCCGTAGTTGGTAATGTATGACTAACGGTTCTTCTCATATTGGATTTGATTGTGAGTTGCGAATCTAATGATAACCTTCCATTTTTAAATTGTTTATTGCTGACTCCAGCAGCAGCTGTAGTGGAGACTGCAGTTGTGATAGAAGTAGTAACATTGCTATTGTCATTTCCAGCTGTAATCATAGAACTGCCAGTGGATGATCTCTTCTGAATAGGTGAGGCTATGATACGAGCTGAACTTGAGTTCAAAGTGGAGTTTGATCTTTCAGGGGAGGTTGCAGGTGATGATGATGGTAATCGTTGCCTATTCAAAATAACAATACTGTCATAAGGATAAAAGATCCCACTCTTTTGTGTCTGAACTTCAAAATATTTTTTACCCAAATGGTCCCCATTATTACGACCAATAGCCCCATTTATTAATTCTATACCAGCATAGACACCATTTTTATCTTGCACAGGTCCAACATATCGAAGAATACCTTTACGATTATGCGGTGCTATGATAGTTGAACCGATTTCCAACTGATGTTTAGGAAGAGTAGACATCAATACTATAAACTGAAAGAGAGTGTTGTTTATATTTGTTTAAATTATAATTTATGATCTGTAATTATGTGACCTGAAACTAAAAATATAGCTAGCGCCCTACAAAGCCAAAGGTAAACAGAAAAATAAACAAACGAAAAATTACAAAAAAAAAAAAAAAAAAATTGGAAAATATTGAAGCCGGTTGCGGTACCCCTGCGGTAAGGCTCAAAGACTAAGACATCGTCTATATAATTGAAATATAGAATCATGAATATATTTATTTACATTCAAGGGATATCGTTTAAAAATGATGACAAAAAAAAAAAAAAAAAGAGAAATAAAACCTCTTTATTATTATTATTATTATTATTATTATTATTATTATTATTATTATTATTATTATTATTATTTATTATAATTGTTGTTAGTAACGTTTTTAGCCAGGAAGTAGTTCAAGAAAACAAAAGAACAGACTCACAAAATAAAGAAAAAAGAAAAGAAAACAGTCTCAAAATACATCTGTGCAAACCATTAACAATTCTCCAAACTATTGAATCAGAAATAATAAAGCTCTCTGGAAATCCTTTCCTACCAAATCTTCAGTTCTATTAGTTTGAGTCACTCCAGGGGGCAGAAAGATGACATAATAAGTGAAGCCAATCACCGACTGATTTCAAGCTTAGAATTGACATTCTTCCCTAAGGGAAAAGAAGTCCATCTTTTTCCCACAAAAAGTAAAACCAAAACCAATAGATATCTAAAGAAACGATATAATTGAATTGACTCAACTGAAAGGCCCCAAAGAGGATCCTGTGCATTGAGCCAATCGGAATTTTTTTTTTTTTTTTTTACCATGTTATCTAGCACAGAAATATCATAAATCACAGTAAATAAACAAGTGTTTTGGGAGAATCTGATAGATGCACTTTTGTGAAGGTACTTTCAAATAACAAGAAAATAGAAGGACTCGAGTTTTTTCAAGTTTGATGGGTCAAAGTCACTAAATTCCCAATTCAAAGAAAAAAAAAACCAACACAGTGTGTTTATTTCCCTCTTGAATGAAAACAAATAGTCTCAAGAATTCAAATAAAATCTCAAAGAATAAGCTGGTCGCAAACAAAAGCTCTCTTTTTGATAAATCTAATAAGACTAAGTAATGTAAAAAACAGATTCCTTATGGCGGATCAAAACAGTTGTGATTTTCAAAGTAACAACATTGCTGCCAAAATAAGTGTCATCAAATCTATTTGTTAATCTAAGTGGAAACAGTATCTAAATCAAACTCTCTCTTCTAAAAAGGCTTTGGAGGTTGGTGTCATAATAGAATCAGAGATTCTATGGGAAGGGGGTGAAACTTATACTATAATAGTATAGATACTGAATTAGAATACCAATATACATTGGTACTCTTGCTGTGAAACGAATTGATCTCTTGCGAATTCCTCGTTAAACAAAAAGAAGCACACATTCTATTGTAACGATTTAAATAAAAAATCTTTTTCCTTCTCCATTGTTGGCTTTTTCTTTTTCTTTTTCTTTAATATCTTATTTAGTCACACTCAAACAATCTTTGTTATTGTAATGAAATAAATGATAAATCTGGGTGTTTACGAATACGATAGCCGGTCGAAATCCAATATTGAAGAATCTGATCTCCTTTTTGCAAAACCTATTCCATGAATAATGCTATATTCATACTTTAAACCCAGATTAATTGTGTCATAAGATTGAAGTAAAGAAACAAAGAATGAGGAAAAAACCAGGACAAAGAAACCTTGCAATAAAAATGACTTCTTCAAAAAGTAGAAAAATACAAAGCCTGCTGTTTTATAAAAATATAAGCAGTTTTTGTCAAATATGGTGGGTGAGAGAAAACTTCTTCTAGACCAGTGGAAAAGATAGATAGTTTCCATGTAATGACGACCTCCAAAAAAGAGAAATAGGAAAAAACATTAGATCAAGAGTTTGATGAAACTTTCACTGACAAAAATGGTTTATTAAAGCTTTAATGTTGAAACTAAAAGTTTCAATTATTTCTTTAACAATGAGCTTCCATTAGTTATATCATCATAATTATTTTGATCCAAGAATTCGAAATTTAAATTACTATAGTCCAAAAAATTCTTTCAATTCAAATTTTATTGAATTGAGCTTATTTTTAAAATGACTTCGACATCACCAACACCATCTCCCACTGAAATCTTCGATCCCCAAAATCAAAAAAAAAAAAAAAAAATTGGGTGTCCATCTATATATCTATATCAAAGCTACCAAGTTCCTATAAATTTCCAAAATCACAATCTATCACCATTGAATTTATTAATACCTGCGTCAGAGCATTGGAAAAAAAAGGAAAAAAAAACCTAATCAATATGACCAAAACACTGCTGGAAACCCCTTGGGTTTTTGGACTAAAAAATTATAATTAGAGATTCTCAGCTGTACAAGTAATCATACAAAAGTATCGTTAATTGATTTCACATAACACTTCAGTAAATGGAAGAGAACTGCTTTGTAAAGGTTAATTGTCGGAGAGAGATGAAAAAACACGTTTCTGAAAAACTATTTTATACTTTTTTTTTTTTTTTTTTTTTTCTTGTTTTTTTTTTTTTTACCTTTTTTATCCTTTTCACTTAATTAGCGCGTCTCTTTCAAACTGCACGAATTGAATTCGTAATTGAATCCCAAATGTGGTTTTACGTCCTCTATATTAGTGCAACATGAATCTTCTAAAAAATAAAATAAAAAAAAAATAAACTGAAGTTGTTACGAATGTAAGATTAGTTTATATTTATGTTTATTAATGGTATTAAAACTTAGAAATAATAGTAATAGCAGCGACAATATGTACAAAAAGAGAGAAGAGAAATTTATTACTGAACTGTATCAATAATGCTTTTACTTATAATATTCCTTCCATCACCGTAACTAGTCATATCAGAAACTTTCTTTTTGAATTCATTTGTATAAAAATCCGTAAGCTTTAAAGGCCTAAGCTCGATTTTTTGTTTTTCATTTGTTGGTTTACCATTTTTGAAATTTTTTCTTATATATTCTCTAGCAACATTCATTGTCGCATCTCTGCACAATTCTTTCAAGTCACTACCACTAAATCCTTCAGTAATTGATACCAAACTATCAAGTTGGAATGTATCATCGATATTAGAACTACTCAAGAGTTTTTTCAATATCAGTTTTCTTTGAAATTCATTCGGCTTGTTGATTTGGAATTTTTTTGGCATTCTTCTCAAAAAAGCTTCATCAATATCATTCGGTCTATTGGTTGCACCCAACACCAACACTCTTCCACTATTTATCAATCCATCCCAGAGAATCATGAACTCCGATTTGATTCCAGATGTAATTTCATGCTCATTGCTTTCTCTTTTTCTTAAAAACGAATCAATCTCATCAATGAAAATTATACAAGGTTGCAACTTCTTTGCCAAAGAAAACATTGCATCAACAATTTTATTGGATTCTCCGTACCATTTATCCATTATCAATGACGCCCTTATTGATAGAAAGTTTGCACCACTTTCTTTGGCCAAAGCTTTGGCTAACATAGTTTTACCGCATCCAGGAGGACCATATAATAACACTCCCTTTGGTGCTTGAACCAAAATTGAGTTCTCTGGAAACAATTCCGGATGGGTTAAAGGATACAAAATGCTTTCTCTAAGATCATCGATGATTTCTTCCAAACCTCCAACATCATTGAAGGACACGTCAATATTATCGGGGAGAACCAATGAATCTAATAAGTATAATTCATAATCATTCAATTTCAAATTTTTGTATTGATCCGGCTTTTTGGATTTTAAAACGTCCAAAGTTGCCGTTATTTTTTTCTTTGTTTCTTTGGAGTTTAATCCAGAAGGCCCATTGGAAATATCAAAAGCTTGAATCAAATGGCTGGTCAAATAATAGATCGCAACACCAGCACTTACTGATATGATGAAATCAGTGAAATATCCTCTTAAGGAAAAGTTTCTAGCATTCATTATAATTTTATTGGGGACGGGGTTTTTTTTTGTATTACTTCTTTAATACTGTAATCTTTGCTTCTGCGCTCCTCATCTTTTGAGACTTACAAAACCAATAAAAAGTGCAAAAAAATAGGGTAAAACATTCCGGCCACGGCCAGTCTCATGATAGCTCACGGGATAAGGAGGTCGGTGCTTGTTGACAATAGTGGGGGGCTACAATATTGTAATTATAATAATCTTTTATTCAAGTTTTTTAAAAGTAAAAAGAAAAATATGTGATTTCGGTGGAACGAATCTCATTTTGAGCTCACTTGGGATTTTTGTTTCTTAATAATAGTTTTGATTTTTGCTGAACAAATGAAATCAAAAGTTGTCTTTCATTATACAAGATAACCACCAAATAAAAAATTCCTAATATTGCACTTTTAAAAAGTTGAACAAAATTATTTGTTTTACCCAAAACAAATCCTTGAAATGTTAAGACTACCAATGATATTGAAAAGAAACTTTTCGAATTTGAAATGATCTCATCGAAAGTAAAAATTCCTGTTTGAACTTGCGATGAGGATGAAGATGGTGATGACGATGAATCAAAATTCCTAAGAACAACAAAACAGTAGCCAATTCTTAAGGCCATATTTATTATGTTACTAATCACTAATCCCACTAATTGAAAATCGAAAACATAGATGAACAAGTAACAGTTTCCAAAAAACAACAAAGAACAAACACTCAAAAAAAAACTATATTTTTTTATCGAATCATTGGTTGATATACTTTGACAAAATGCTTCAAAAATTCCATTTATCGCCAAAAAGGGGAGATACAAGACGTAAATTGAAATTATATTTGATATGGTTTGCGAATTTGTGTTCCACCAGCTAACTTTGATGATTTTTGTGAACAAAATTTCTGCAAAAAATGGAGCATTGAAATAACCAAAATTCAAAAGAATTAAGCTCAAGTAAATATAGAACTTCAAAATTAATTGGGTTATCTTTTTTGATTCTTCTTTATTAGCGCCTTTATTTTTAGACCCTGCTTCTAATTTGGAAGCAAAAAGTTTCGATAATACGAGCTTCAAACTTTCTTCAATTGGGTTGAAAAGTAACCTTGTTATTAAACTCCCATAATTATTGATAATTGAATATATCCCTTGTTGATTCAAGTCAAAGAAGTAATTAAAGATGAATTTATCACCTTCTGTCAAAAAATTCTTGAAGATTAACTGTAAGAATATAGTCTTCCAATAACTTATCACCCAAGGATCTAAATAAAACGTGTTTTCTTTTGAGTGAATCTTTTTAGGTATCAAACTTATTTTTTCAATTTGGGTATCGTGGTCTTTGTATGATTTATAATTGACATAATATAGTACATAAACAGTAACACTGTACAAAAGTTTCCCTAGTGCGAAAACAAAAATCACCAACCTGTTATAAAGGCCCAGATTTTGTAGATTTAGAATAACATTCAAAGTATAGATCGCAATGAAGTTGAATATGCAGTTCACAATTAATCCAGTTGATTCGTATTTGGTTTTTAAATGATATTTTGCTCTATAATTGACGAGATTTAAAAAAGGTTCCGATAAAAGATTAAACAATATTGAAAGTGCAATGAGAATCACAATCACTAATAACTGTGTTAACTCATCACATTTGAAGAGCACAAAATCATCCAGTATAGGTTTTGAACTTTTATTGATAAAATATTCGGAAACTCCGTTAAATTGAAGGTATATTATTAAAGAGGATATAGGAATGCCTAATATGATAGGAATATATGATAAATTTATTATTGATTGTAATGATGCTAAGTAAGAACCTTGTACAATATGAATATCTTCTTCAATTTTATTTTTATTGTTATAATTGATTTTGATATCATTGTCTGATCCTTTTTCAGGTCTAACATCTGGCATTCGCTGAGTTGAGAGCCTTATTCCCTCTGAAGAAAAAAATATGATCGAATTGATCAAAAATTCGAGGAAATTGTTGAAGGCTAAATTAGATGGAGAGACATATTTAATTAGCAATTGGTTGAAAAAAAAGGTTAAGAGCTTGAAAAAAACACTAAAATACAATGAATGTTTGATTACTGATGAGAATTGGCTTGTTTCATCGGGCATATTCTTGTTACTGTTATTGCTTTTATGTGTTTTTAACTAAACTTACTTAGCTGCTCATCTCATCACTAGGAGACACGTCGGAATTTCTTTTTTTTTTTTTTTTTTTTTTTCTCAAAGCACCTGTGTTGTTTGACTATGTATTAATAAGACATGACTAATTGATGTTGAAAAAAAAAAAAGACGGAAGAAGCAGAAGAAGAACAGAAGTTCTGGAGGCGGAAAAAAAAAAAAAAGAAAAAAGAAAGAGGAGAGGGACAAGAAGAAAATCAGGAGAGCTTTCACTGGCAATAACTTCAGCATTAAATAAAATAAAAAAAAAAAAAAAAAAAATTATAATCATGAGTCATCACGAATTGAGAGAACAAGATAGATGGCTTCCAATTGCAAACGTCGCTCGTCTTATGAAAACTACCTTACCAGCTTCGGCAAAAGTATCAAAAGACGCTAAAGAATGCATGCAAGAATGCGTTTCTGAATTCATATCATTTATCACCAGTGAGGCTAGTGACAACTGTTCTAGTGAGAAAAGAAAAACAATCAATGGTGAAGACATATTATTAGCAATGACTGCCCTTGGTTTTGAAAATTATTCAGAAGCCTTAAAGATTTATTTGACAAAATATCGTCAACAGCAGGCTTTGAAACAAGAAAGAGGGGAGACCAGAAGAAGACTGAAAACAAGTAGCAGTAATAGTGGAGCTAATAGTGGGGCTAGTGGAATAAAAGACACCGATGCTACTAGCAATCTCAGTGCTGATAAGGATAATAATATTGGACATGTCTCAGTTCATGACACAGAGATATTGGCTTTGAATAATAATAGTGATGAAAACAACGGATCAGATAGTCAGTTCGAACAATTCAACTATGATCAACAGGTGAATGAAGAAGAAGAGAATGAAGAAGAGGAGCCAGTAATTGATGACAAAGTAGGAAACCAACTAGAGAACAATACTGAAAATAGTAACAATAGAGTGATAATCAATGGAATCCCTGAAGATTTTGCTGAAGCGGCTAACCTTTTGGAAACTTTAACTGACACAGAAAATAATGTTAACCCAGTTCCCGTTGAATCATTGGCAGGCTATAATGTTGAAGAGATTGTTCGAGAGCATATTGGTGATCAAGAAACCATGCAGAGTGGGTTTTGATTATATTTCATCATAGGTATGATTTTATCCTATGTCGATTCGATTGTCTTTTGTCCTACATTTCATAATTTCTTCTATTTTTCTCATGTATTTTTACTGGTCATCTTTTTTCTTCTTCTTCCTAATAGATCTTCATTTACATGTCTTTTTATTTTTATTTTCTCTTTCAGTCTTTAACGAGGTTTATGATTTAAGTTTAGTTTTTATTTAATTATTATTTGCTTTTATTTTTTGTATCTTATTGATTTAAGTTTATTTCCTGTTTCCCTTTCTCTTCAGTATTGAAAAAAGCTTTTAACAACATAATATAAGATCAAAAGTAAGCTACGTCTGTACAACACAAATCGCGTTAACTTTCTTGTTGAGTAGATCTAATATTTTTAGACAAGATTCAATTCTATTTCTATCAAGCTATATTACAAACATATGTACACTAAATCATACACTGAATACGTAATTCATTTCAATATTGATTTCTTTGGTTTGGCAACTTTAAAACCCAATGCTACCCTTTTAGATTTTAGCTCATTTGAATTTATTGCAGATTTTTTCAAGGAAAGCTTTATAGGCTTTGAGATTTCTAGCTTTGTATTATCTTTATTTTCTTCTTTTGTAGCGCTATTTTTTATATCAATTTTCACTGTTCCATCTTCTATTTGCCGCTGTTGAACATGCATGTTCTTTTCTTCCGCCTTAGCTTTAAGATTTTGTTGATCATGTAGAATTTTCTTTTGAATCATCTCCATCTTTATTTGATCCTCGCTTTTTTCCTTACGCTGCTGCTCTTTTTTATTCCTACTTTGACTGGTCTCTGAAAATCTATCATCAGGTAACTTGATCATGAAATTTTGCATATTATATTGCTCATCAGCTGCTTCTTTATCAAGCCCATTCTCACTATCATTATAATTTGTTAGAGCTTCGTCTTTTACTATCTCTATTTTCCCACTTTTTTCCAAATAAAATATAAATCCCGATAAGGAATTGAATCGTGTAGCATTTAAATGGATATGGTCTCGATCATTACTTATATACTCTTGATAAAACTTGTTGGCATTGATTTTTTTGGTTCCATGAGTGAATTTAAGTAGCTTCAAGAAATCAGTCTCCAATTTTTGAGAGAATCCTTCAATAGATTCATTAATTTCTTTTTTGGTAGTTCCCAATTCTTGGATTTTTCTATTATGAGACGGTGATAGAATATGCGATTTGAATCCATTGGCGTCTCGACATTGCTTTTGACAAATCTGACAATAAAATTTCAACTTTTGAAGCCCTTTAGCTTTCATCTGATTGGCTATGAATTTAGGCGTTCCATATTCTGCTTTGCCCATCTTTATATTTATATTCTTTTATATTATAATGTATTGTATTCTATTCTAATGCAATAACAGGAAATCATGATAGAAGCTCATCTCATCATCGCCCTTTTTTTTTTTTTTTTTTTTTTTTTTTTTTTTACATTTTTTCAATCACCCAACAAGGGCGCAAAACCATCTGTTTTTCAATGTATGTTGTATTTTTTTTTTTTTTTTCTCTTGCAAGAACCATAGAAAACATAATAAAAAGTAAAATGTGATTAGCAATTGTGTAATAGGAAGTGAAATAATGGAATCCGACGAAGATGAATACGTGGAAAGAGAATCGTCTACCAAGACAACTTCTCAAAATACAGACAAACCAGGAGTTGCTGCTCGTACTAGAAAGCAAGCTGGCGATGAAGACATTGTAGGAGAACTTTTGGAAGATTCAGAAGAAGACCCTGGTGAACCAGAAAAAGATGGCGAAGAAGAAGATGATGACGATGATGGAGAAAATTATGGCCGTAAAGCCTCTAGCAAAAATAATAAACGTAAAAATCCAAATCCAAAAAAAAATAATAGTACAGTCACAAAAAAATCAAAAGTACAAATTGATGATAACTTGAAAGGTGAAAGCGGTGGTTATGCTTGGGAAGATAAAATCAAAAGATCATGGGATATAGTTAAAGAAGATAATGATGGGTCTTTAAAGGGCCTTGTGAGTGGGTTGGTTGAGGCCAATAAAATGAGAAAAATTAACAAAAATGTTACACCGTTCCAAAGAGGAATCATTAGAACTTTAATCCTAGTTATTGATTGTTCAGCAGCAATGGTGGAGAAAGATTTGAGACCAAATAGATATAGTTTAACTTTCCAATATGTCACAGAATTTGTCACTGAATATTTTGATCAAAATCCAATTTCATCATTGGGAATAGTGGGGATGCTCAATGGTATTGCAACAGTTATCAGTGATGTATCTGGTAATCCAATCGACCATGTGAATAATCTAAAAACATTTAAGCTGAGAAGTGAACCAAAAGGGGATCCGTCATTACAGAATGCTTTAGAAATGTCTAGAGGGATGTTATTACATAGCTCGCCACATTCAACCAAAGAAGTTTTAATATTGTTTGGAACTTTATTTACCAGTGACCCGGGTGATATTTTCAGAACCATTAATCATTTAGTCATGGAAAAGATTAGAGTAAGAGTTATTGGCTTAGATGCTCAGGTTTCAATTTGCTCAAAAATTGTAAAAGAAACAAATTATGGGGATGAAAAATCTAATTACGGTATCATTTTGAATGAGCAACATTTCAAGGATTTATTGAATGATTGTGTTACACCGTTACCGGTTATTAAAAAAGCAGCTGATGAGACTTCCAATGAAGGTACAAATAAAGACAGTCCTAAAATATTTAGTTTGATTAAAATGGGATTTCCTCAAAGAATTAGCGAACAAAAGCCTTCATTTTGTTCTTGTCATTCATATCTCAATTACGGTGGTTATATTTGTCCATTTTGTGAGGCAAAAATATGCTCATTACCGGCTGTTTGTTCAACGTGTAATTTAATGTTAATCAGTTCAACCCATTTAGCACGTTCTTATCATCATTTGTTCCCATTAAAAAATTACAAAGAAGTTAAATTTAGCGAAATTGACAAATCTTTAAGCGTTTTAGATTTATCATCAGAAACCACTCTGCCTCCGTTTACAGCATCGTTTAAATTTGATAAGTGCTACTCATGTTTAATGGATTTTACTGTTAGAAATCAACAAGTGGTAGATCCAAAGTTGATAAAGTCATCATCTAGATATGAATGTCCTGATTGCAAACAACAGTTTTGTATTGATTGCAATGTGTTCATTCATGAAAGTTTGCACAATTGCCCAGGGTGTGAATCGAATGTATGAAAACAAAATAAAAGAAATGTAAAAAAAAAAAAAAAAAAAAAAAAAAAAAAAGAATAAATAAAAAAAATTTTTTTTTTTCCTAATAGAAAGAGAAACTGATGAAGGAACAATTTTCTAATTTCGATCTCTGAAGTTACAATTTATTTTTTATTTTCTATTCTTTTTTTCTGTTGCATTAATTTTTCGATTGCTCTTTTTATTCTTGTGACAATAAAAACCATAGAATCAAATTTTTGCAGAAAGAACTAACGGAGCTTGTATTATTATTACTATGATTATTATTATTTTTTTATAATCATTATGATTTTTTTTTCTTATCATCATTTTTTTTTATTATTATTATTATTGTTATTATTTTCTTCATTACAGAGGTTGCATTTCAAGATGAATATATGTTATTGATTATTTTATCTATAGCATTAAACTGTAAACATGAGCAGAGAGGTTCGAAAAAAAAAGGCATTTATTTATATACATGGGCCACAATCACAATATACCTGAGAAAGGGGGAAAAAAAAAAAAGGAAAAAAAAAAAACTAAAGGAGTGTAGAGTAGGGGGGAGGATAAAGAAGAGGAGCTTATTAATAATTATATTTATAATACATCAGCAAAATCTAAAATAGCTTGTTCCACTTGTTTAGCAGGAACCAATTTCAAGATTTTTTGATAATCTTCTTTTTGTTTATTTGCTTCAATTATTTCCAAGAATCCGGCCAATTTATCAGAATTTTCAGATTTCAAAGTAAATAATGGGAAAGCGTCATAACTGTTAGTTAATAATGGTAAATATGTTTCTTTTTGTTGATCTGAGCCAAATTTATTCAATTTTAATTGAGCGTTATAAATGACACATTCGGCAAAATTATGATTTATTGTATTTGAAGCCAAATCATTCATGTCAACTCCAAATAATGCCCAATTCAATCTTGTTAATTGTTCTTCCAAATCTGCATTATCACTTTGTTGTCCTTCTTCTGTTGCTAAGTATCTTTGTTTGAAATTTTCTAAAAATTTTGGTTTATATTCTTCAATAACTTCTTGGGTATTTTCAAAAGAATGTTGTCTTTCACTTAAAACATGTCTGATTCTCCACATTGTTGTTCTGATTTTTTCGGAATAGCTTTGCAAATATGATTCACTATTTTTTGGATCATCGTTATTATAATAATCGAATTTTTTCAGTGATTCAAGTAAATGAACTTCTCTACCAACAGTATTACGTTCTTTAAGACAATTGTACCACAAACTGTGCAAATCAGCAAATGATTTTCTTCTCAATTCAGGAATAGTCCAAGATCTTAAACTTGAATCTTTTAATGCTTCTTCAGAACGAAGGAGTTGTTTATCATGGAAAAATTGCCAAAGTGGGTGGTCATCTTTCACTTTGATGTTTTTAATTGTTGGTTCGATTGGTGGTCTAATTTTAAGATTAGGTCTGAGTCTACCACTGGAGGCAGCTGAAGTATGAAAGCTAGCCACTTGATTTCTGGAAGAGGTAGTAACTTTTTTAAACATTGTTGTTTGATTATTGTTGTAACAATTTGTTTATACTAATTGCAACGATTATATTGAAGACTATCAATTTCTTGAAATATTTGTTTCTCTCTCCATGAAAAAAAAAAAAAAAAAAAAAAAAAAAAAAATTGCAAAGAGTTATGTGGTGGGTTTAGTAATATATTATTAGCTTACCCGGTACATATCATGAAAAA
Source organism: Saccharomycopsis vini (assembly GCA_031124825.1). Taxonomy (NCBI): domain Eukaryota; kingdom Fungi; phylum Ascomycota; class Saccharomycetes; order Ascoideales; family Saccharomycopsidaceae; genus Saccharomycopsis; species Saccharomycopsis vini. The sequence goes on from JASTUB010000003.1 coordinate 84,052, forward strand.
CGAAAAAAAAAATAAAAAAATAAAAAAAAAAGAAAAAAGTCGAACTTAGAGAGAATATAAAAAGAGTGTTATAATAAATAATAGCAAGGAGCTTTTTCTAGAGTATCAACAACACCATCAATAATAATAATAATAATAATAACAATAATAATAATGGCTGACAGCTTTGAAAGTACAGAACCTCTTGATCTCATCAAATCTTTGTTGGATGAGACCATAGTCGTAAAACTTCGTGGCGCTAGAGAAATTGTCGGAAGGTTACATGTATGTTGATTGTTAAAATAAATGGTTGATAATCCAGGTATCTTTCTAACTGCGTATGATCAATATTTTCTGCCAAAGGAGAAATATGAAAAAAAAAAAAAGATGAATAATCAATTACTAACCATTTCTTTTCTTTTTATTTGAAGGCATATGATAGTCACTGTAACATGGTTTTAGGAGATGCAGAAGAGACAATATATCAAATTGATGAAACCACCAAAGAATTAAAAGAGTTTAAAAAGAAACAAAGTGAAATGATTTTCGTTAGAGGTGATTCAGTAATATTGTTTTCGTCTCCTGACCTTGATGACGAATGATTTAATTAATAAATAAATTAATGAATTAATGGCTGAAATCTTGAGTGATGAACGGAACTAATGAGTGACTGAATCAATCATCAAAAATAAATAATGATGATGATAACGATGATGATGATTATGATTAAAGCAACAACAATAACACTGATCTTAATAATGGAGAGTAACATTGACAATAATAACAACAATTCCAACAATGATAATCAAGCGATTGAATTACAACGAACTTATTGAACAGGAGTAAAATGGTAACCGCTTCTGCAAAAATGATCTTCGAAATTTGTACATATTTGAGTTATATTGTAAAATTCATGTATTAATATAATTATTGAAGATGATGCCATCTATTATATCTCGACTTGCTTTACTTTTTTCAATTTTTTTTTTTTTTTTTTTTTTTCTTATTTGTACCTGATTTCAAATTTATCTAATAAAAAGTACTTGCATTAGTTGGATTAATTAATATAGGAAATGTGTATTTTTATTTGGTATGTATGACCCATATTGATTTTTTTTTTTTTTTTTTGCTTCTCTTCAAAATATTTAAACGTATTTTTAATGAAAAACTTTGGATTATTATAAGACAATATTAAAAGAAAAAGAGAAAAAACAAAAAAGAATAAAATGAAAAAAAAATGAAAAAACAAACACATATTCCCACGTAACAAAACTATGAATAAAAAAGTTGATAAAATAAACATAATGTAAAAGAAAATAAAAAGAAAGGTCCACCTATTTTCAAGCCAAATCATAGTGAAATAAATTAATGATTATGAAAACGAAAAAATAAAACAAAATGAAAAAAAGATGAAAAAAAAAAAAAAAAAAAAGAGAAACAACATATAAATTGAAGACCATATTATAAGATCCAAAATTATCACAGCATTATGAGGCAAATCAGATGAAACAAAAAATTAGACGAATTTAGAAGAAACAAAGCGAGGATGAATAATGAAAAACAAGAACACAAGCAAAACCAAATCAATAAAAAGCTTTTTGACATTATATTTTATTGTTTTTCATTTTTTTTTTTCATTTTTTTTTTTTTTTTATTTTTTTTTAAAATAGAATAACTTCTTCCCTGTCGAGTTATGAGTCGAAATTAACCGAATAGTAGTAATGGAAAAAATTAATCTTCCAAGATAGAACAAAAAGAAAACCTCAAATCAACAAATCTTCGTCATCACTCTCAATAGCAATATCCTCGCCTTTGTATCCACCAGTAATAGGGCTTGTTGTCATATCTTCCATCACAAGTGCATCTTCATCGTCTTCGTCATCTTCACCTCTTAACCCATCGCCATTGGAATCTCTAAGACCGACTTCATCATTATCATCATCTTCAAAATCAACATCAAAAAAATCATCATCTGATCCTGTAATTTTACTATATAACATCTTTGTTTCTGTAATCACACCATCATATGATAACTCGGAAGATGGCATTGAATTGAAAAGAATCTTTTCGGACAAATGAGAATATAATTGCTCCATTTCTTTGCTGATATTTGTACGATCTTTTTTCACTGAAGGAACACTAAGTTTTTCATCAAAAATTTTTGGATTAGCGACTCCAAAATGAGGAATAGTTGTCAACTGAGTGTATGATAATTTCAAAATGTAATTCAATTTTTCTTGTGGTATGAAGTTTAACATGCTTGAACCCAATTTAACAGATGATATACTAGCCATTCCATTCTTAAATTCAATGTCTTCGCTAGAAACAATATTGTCAATGTTGCTTTCACGAATAATACTATTTTCTAACAATTTCAATGCATTTTCTAAATCTTCACGAGCCTTTACACCAGTTTCTATTGTTGATAAGAACCACACCGCTTGGCCAGTAGGACAAATTTCGCTTCCCGAATTCATGACAATCACTTGCACAGCATATTTGTTGTCTGATGGTAATGAGCCTTCAGGAAACACAACGATTCCAGCGCTTTCATTTTCATCGATCCATTCTTTACAATCTTTTGCCACAATGGCTACCATTCTATTAATTTCAAAAGCCTCTTCATTTTGCAAATAGTTCTGATAATAATCATCCAAGAAATTTGGGGTTTGGGATGGACTAATGACGATTTTTTCATTCACTTTGATTGAGCTACCATCAGATAATTTGACAACATTACTTTTGACGTCATAATTCAAGACTTCAGTTTGAAGTTTATAAGTAGTACCGGCAACAGCAGCTGATCTACAAAAACCTTGAGATACCTCACCAGGGCCTCCATATCTTGAGTATAAGACTGGAAAATTTCCATACACATCAAATGAAATCAAATATCTTTTTATTCTTTGTAAAGCTTCAGGAGTTTTCATTTGAGAGTTTGTGCACAAGCCTAAAGAAAAGATTATTTCATTTATTTGGGTTGCTTCTAATTTAAATTTCGAAGTTAAAAACTCATGAATTGATTTTGTTTTGAATGGTTCCCATATGCCTTTTTCATTCTCCCAGCCAATAACGAATTTCATAAACTTCATCAAGTTTCTTTTAATCTTAACACTTAAAGATTGATCTAAAAAGATAGCTTCCTTAGAATTGGCTAATTTTTCAAAATTGTCATTTTCAAACACATGAAAAGAAGATAAAGATTGAAATTCCAAATACTTGTATACCTTGGATTTGATCAATAAAGATAAAATGTCAGATTTTGCAAAAATCACTTTTGGAGTCAAATCAATACCATAATTTTTGGAGACAATTTTATGTTGACTGGTTCTTGGGATATAAAGTGATGCATTCTTGAAGTTCTTATAACCTGTTTTTTGGAGATTGACTTTTTTCACCCAATCTTTCAATTGTTCTACTGTCAATGTGGCAGACGAATCACCATAATAAGGGTTTGAGTCTATATGTAACACGTTTGATCCGTTCCAAGCTAGACTACTTGCCAATATACTTTCAACTAATCCAGTTCCCACGATTAAAATGTCCACAGATTCTGGAGTTGATGAAGGTGGTGGTAATTCTAAATAAGCCAACTGAGGTACTATTAATGAAGGTTTAGCGCCAGAGATATTTGAAGGGCGGCGTTCCGCCATCGAAGGTCTTCGTTCGTGTCCAATATAACTGCTCATTTTTTTTTATTTAAAGATGACCACTTTTTCTTTCCTGCTATTTTTTGTTTTCTTTGAATGATTCAACCTATCTTATTAATTTATTTCTCGATATTGTTATTATTGTTGTTATTGTTATTGTAATGATTACTTTTATTATTAAAACTTGAGTAATATTAATCTTCCTCGTTTTGTTATGCCTTTTAGTTAATCAACAACCAAAAAAAAACCCCCCGAAAAAACAATTTTTTAAAAAAAAACACACACACGCAGACACACAAAATAAAATAAATAAAACGAAAATCACTAAAAAGAAGTAGAAAATATTGAGAACCAATTATGTGCCAAGAATCTGATAAATATAAAATAGAAAAGTTAAAAAACGAGCAATAACTTCAAAATATAGTAAAAGATAAAAAAAAAAAAAAAAAATAAAATAAAAAAAGTAAAAAAAGTAAAAAAAGTAAAAAAAGTAAAAAAAAAAAATAAAAAAAAAAAATAAAAAAAAAAATAAAAATAAAAAAAAAACAAGCAACAGCGGCAGATAAAAAATAGAATAATAGAATACCGGATAACCACAAGAAAGGTAATTTAAGAATAAACCGGAAAATTACTTGATGAGGTGCGAATGTAAAGAATATTCTCCAGTTTGTAGTAAGCTTGAAATTGAATACGTAAAGATTGAAACAAGTTTAAACTTAGCTATTACTTATATCAATATTTTCAGTTTATGAAGAACAGCACAGTAAAGAGAAAGAAAACAAAAAAAAAAAAAAAAATTGTGGAACAGTCATTTATTTATTTATTTATTTTTTTTTTTTTTTATGTCACTTTTTTTTAGTTGAATTTTTTTTACAAAAAAAGTCGTAGGGCAGAAAAAAAATTTTCTTCAAATTCTCTGCATAACAAGTAAAAAAATAAAGAGAAAAAAAAATTTTTTCTTTTAATTAATTAAAGAAAAATTTTCTTTTTTTCTTTTTTCTTTTTTTTTTTTTTTTTTTTTTTTTTTTTTTACAATTGTGGCGTTTTATTTCCCTTGATTCTTTTTTTTTTTATTTTTTATTTTTTTTTATTTTTTTATTTTTTTATTTTTTTCGTATTGTTTTTCACTCTTTTTCTCTCTCTCTGTTTTTTTTTTTTTTTTTTTTTTTTCTCCACTTTTTATCCTATAAAAGAGCTCATAACTTCTTATCTACAGCAGCCTGCTTAGATATACCTATTAAGATGCAATAAAGACGTGGACTATATAATCTGATGATTTGTATTTTATTTATATGGCACGTGAAAATAATGATTACTGATCCAAACTTATATATAAATATATATATAATATATTCATAATTCATAATTACATAAGATTTTCAGAAAGTATGGGCTCAATGAGAATTGGATAACAAATGAGATCGACTGTCTTCTGAGCTTCTAGTCAGTTGTCCTTCTTGTTCGATAGCAAAAATCCCCCCAGAAGCCACCGGTTCAATTGTTTTCTTGATTCCTGTCAAAATCTTAAAATTCTTTTCAACTCTCTTGAGTTGCCAACGTAATGGTATCAAAGGAAAATATCCATGCTTGTTTTCATACTTAACAGCTCTAAAAAGCCCAACAATCACTATCCAATATATCACATAACTAACAACACTTCCATATGTTGCACTATTGGTCCATCCAAAGATTGCAGTAAATATCATCCATCCACCATCTGTTTCTCCATTACAGCAATCAACATGCCAAATTATATTATCAACATCATATGAACCTGGTCCGGATCCAACTTCTGACACATCAAGTCCCCCGCATAAATCAATAAATTTTTGTAACTCAAACTGCCATACTCCTTTGGACATCAATCCTGCAGAAATAATATACAACAAACTGGTTGAAATAATCATAAATTTTTGTGTTGATAATGATGAAGTACCACTTTTGTAAATGAAAATCCCAATAAACGCCCCTATACTAATTCCGCTAATAATTGACAAAAGATATGTCTTTGGAGGTTCGGTGACACCAATACCTCCAATGAATAAAATTGATTCGAGACATTCTCTTAAAGTGGTGATAAATGGCAAAATAAATAAAGTATTCTTTGCCATGAAAAGTTTGATTTGGCGCCTAGAATATTTCAATTTATTAACAAACCAGTTATGTTTTTTCGCTTTAAACAATCCAGCAAAATTATCGTTATCAATAGATTGTTCTTGTTGAACATTATCGGCACTATTGGTAGCATCATGGGCCGCCAAAACTCCTGCCAATCTAACATGCCATTTTTGTTCTAATTTATTCAATTGCAACATTCCAACTCCCATTATAGAAATAATAATTGAAGCCAATAAACTGAACACTCCTTCCCAATAATGTTCACTCTTACTCCATAAATCAACATCTATCAAATAAAATACCAGAATAAAAAGTCCCCCAATAATCAAACAAACAATCACTCCTAAAAGGGCCCCAGACCAAACTTGAAGTCTCAATCTGTTATAAATTTCAACATTTGGTCTTGCAACACTAGTTTCACTACGTTGCAGTTGGGAATTATCATCTTCTATATTCTCGTTAATAGGGGTTTCATTTTTGGGTGATTGATAATTTTTCTCAAGAAATGCCAATAAGACACTTATAATGATAACACATTCAAGAGTTTCTCTGAACATAATAAAAAATATGTTCATGGAAAAATATTCTTCCACAGTATCAAGCAAAAACATGGTTTTTTAAAGCTTTTGATTCTTTTTTTTAAATAATAAACTAGATACATAAAGCAGATCGAGTTGAGAAAAATATTAAGAAATAGTAATAAATGAAATAGAGAAAAAAAAAAAAAAAAAAAAAAATTTTTGTTTATTTTTGCAAGTAAAAATCTTGTAAACTCATTTTAGCTGATCTTTTAGATATGGCTATTAGTCTTTACTCTTTTTTTTTTTTACCGATTTTATTTGGCGATATGCAAAACTTGGGGTGGATTTTATTCGATCAAATGCGCGCAACAAGCGTATAACTTGGACGCGCAGGTGGAGAGGAGAGAGAGATAAAAAAAAAAAAAAAGCACTATACAGCGCGCCACCTCAAAAGCTGCTTGTGATCCGCAAAGATAAGAACTGTCCGCTGTTCAAAAAAAGAACAATTAAAGGCTACATAATTTATTGAGCAAATGTATCTATCAAATTTTACCCCAAGAACTTTTAACAATAATTTAGATGATTCCCTGAAAAAAAAAAAAAAAAAAAAAGAGAAAATTTAGAAAGAAAAAAACAAAATGACTTTAATTAAAAACTGTATTAAATTTGCAAAGTGCGGAAGAAATTTTAATCTAAGAAGCGGGAACAAAAAAAAGAAAGAATAAAACAAAATTAGACAAAGGAAACAAAATTAAAACTGGAACAAGGAACGAAATGAGAATTGAAAAAAGAATTATGTTTTAGATCTCTAAAGAGCTAATATTGGAATAATTAAAACTAACAACACTTTAATCCATAAGTTTTCACTACCACCATTTTTACTGGCAGCTCCAAACAAAAATGGAATAGAGCCATTATTCATAGTCCATCCACTCATAATATCATTTGAGCTGACCACAGAATACGTAAGTTGTTTAGCTAAAGTACTGCTAATCGGGGCACTAGTTACAGCAGAAATTGTGTCATCAGTTTGACTTGTAGCAGCTACTGAGATTGTTGGATCAGAATTTGATTCAGTGGAATCAGAATTATTATTGGTCTCTGAAGAATTTTCTTCATTTGTAGAGCTGTCAGAAGATGATGCATCATTAGAACTGTTGCTGTCATTGTTGCCGCTATTTGAATTTTCAGAATTAGAATTGGAATTTGTACCATCATCAGAATCTACACTGGAACTAGAGTTTGAACCTTGTTGATTATTAGAGCTAGTTGAGTCAGATGTAGAGCCAGAATTGGAGCCAACATTGGAAGATGCTGAATTAGATCCTGCTTCTGAGCCTGTATCGGCAACAGTATTAGATCCTGAAGTAGAACTTCCATTAGAATCAGATCCTGAATTAGAACCAGAACTGGATTCTCCATTAGAATTGGATCCTGAACTAGACCCTGAATTACTGCCCGAATTGCTGTCCGAATTACTACCTGAATTAGATCCTGAACTAGATCCTGACCCTGTCCCTGAACTAGATCCTGAACTAGATCCTGACCCTGAGCCAGAACTAGATCCTGAATTAGATCCTGACCCTGAGTCTGAACTAGATCTTGAATTAGATCCTGATCCTGAGCCTGAACTAGATCCTGAATTAGATCCTGATACTGAGCCTGAACTAGATCCTGAATTAGCGCCGCTATTAATACCATCATTGGAAGTAGAACCAGTATTAGAATAAGAACTTCCACTATTGGACCCATTGTTGGAATCAGAATTATTATTCAGATTATTATTCAGATTATTAGCTGTTGAAGCTCCAGATGTAGACTGAGATGAGTTGTTATCAGATGAGCCAGTCGCATTTGCGTTGTTGCTTGATGAGCCATCATCATCATTACTATTATTATTTGAAGATTCATTATTGGCATTAACATTGTCATTATTGAGGTTGTTCGATACATTATTTTTTGGCGTAGGAGCAGCAGCAGCAGTACCATTTGTTGCAGATGCGCTAGAAAATGAAGAGCTTGAGGCACTAACAGACAGAGCAGCAGATGAAGATAAAAGGGCTGAAGAAGCAGAGTTAGTAGCACTACTAAGTACTTGTGCAGATTTAAAAGGATTCAGGCTGACTTTTGCATTGGTAGACAGTTGTGATATAGAACTAGATTGAGCACTGTTGATGGTGTTCGAAGAAACTAACAAACTTGAGGAAGGTAGAGTTGCACTAGAAGAGATTGCAGAGTTAGAAGAAAGAGCCGATTTTGAAATAGATGTGACTGAGCTTGAGGAAGAAATAATTGAGCTTGATTGAGACACAATTGAGCTAGAAGAAGAAATAACAGAGCTTGATGAAGATAAAATTGAGCTAGAAGAAGAAATAACAGAGCTTGAGGAAGATGCTACTGAGCTGGAAGAAGAAATAACAGAGCTTGAGGAAGATGCTATTGAGCTGGAAGAAGAAATAACAGAGCTTGGTGTAGATAAAATTGAGCTTGAAGAAATTTCTAAGCTAGAGGAAGGTACAACACTAGATAGTAAAACTAAGGAGCTCGAACTCAATATTAAAGATGCTCCAATTGTACTGGACCCTGAGTTAGAAATACCATTGTTGGATGAAATAGGTTTTGAACTTGATGATACAGTGGTACTGGAAGATGAACCAAGAGATAATGATGACATGTTCCAATTTATAGAAGTGAATGGATAGCTGCTTGGAATCTCAGTATATGAATCAGCGATGCTTTCTGAAGAGCTAATGCTATTTGACAAGATAGAAGATAAAAAAGACGAAATAAAATTTGTAGAAGCCATAGAGGTACTCAGAAATGGCAATAATGTAGACTGAGATATACCTGTTGTTTTTCGCACTGAAGTGCTAGAGGTTTTCGAAACAGTACTTTTCGAGATTTGTGGCGTAGAAGCAGGAAGCAAAGAGGTCGTTATATTTGGTGATGAGGTGGCTCCAAAAGTAAAGCTAGGCAATGTGATATAGTAGCTAGTATTCAGTGTGAAGTCGGGGGTTGAAATACTTGGTACTGTAACACTTGGTATAGAAATATCAAAACTAGAAGAGTTCTGCGAGATATCTGGTAAGGAAATAGTAGCACTAGGTATAGAAATATCAAAGCTGGAAGAGTTCTGCGAGATATCTGGTAAGGAGATAGTAGCACTAGGTATAGAAATATCAAAGCTGGAAGAGTTCTGCGAGATATCTGGTAAGGAAATAGTAGCACTAGGTATCGAAATTCCAAAACTGGAAGAATTTTGATGTGATTCTGGTGATGAAATAGTCAATGATGGAATTCCAAAACTGGAAGAATTTTGGGTTGATTCTGGTAATGAAATAGTAAATGTTGGAACACCTTGTGTAGACGTAGGGAACAAAGAATTCGTTACGTTCGGTAATATGGAGCTTCCAAACGTAAAGCTAGACAATGTGATATAGTAGCTAGTATTCAGTGTGGATTCAGCCTTTGAAATAGTTGGTACTGTGACACTAGGTATTGAAATATCAAAACTGGAAGAGCTTTGTATCATATGTGGTGAAGATGTATTAAAACTAGTCAATGTAGCGTTAAAGGTTGTTTCTGGCAAAGAGATAAAAGCAGTCTTAGAGTTCTGAGAGGTTTCCAGTGACAGAATAGTTGGCAACAGAATAGTTGACACTATAATTTCTGTTAGGGTTTCTGGGACTGTGGTATTGTATGAAGTAACAACTGGGGTATTAGTTTCTGTAGTAATGACGCTGGTATAAGTTCTAACTGGTGGAAATTGTGCATCATCGGTTTCTGTGTATTTATAGTCACTTTCTGAAACAATAGTAGTAGTAGTAGTAGTAGAAGTAGTGGTAGTAGCAGGAATAAATATACTGCTAGAGGCTATGCTTGTTGTAGGTGATTGGCCCCAAAAATCAGTTTCTGGAACAATAATAGTGGTGGTAGTAGTAGTAGGGTTTACATGACTACTATATTCAATGCTTGTCATAGATTGTGCCAGTGAAATCTCTGTTGTAATACCTGTGGAATCATCGCTCTCCAGAATGAGATTTTGGTGGACAATACCTGTTGATATATCGGTTTCTGAGACACTGGTTTCTGAGACATCAACGTTAGCAAAGGGTACCAAACTCGATGTGCTTGTTGGTAACGAAAGATCTGTCAAATCATCAATTGTAGTTACTGGTACATGAGTACTTGAAAAGAAGGTTGACAGGGTTGAGACTGTTTTTGTCTTTTTGGAAGATTTGCTAGTAGTAGTGTAGTCATCAAAAGAAGATGCGACTAAAGTGGTTTTATGCTTAGCAGCAGCATTTACTGACCAAAACAAAAGAGCTATAATTAGAGTGCTGGAAAATGATTTTACCATTTGACGACCTATTTTTGATACTAATTATTAAAAAATATTGACAAATGATTGGACCTTGTGTTCGAGAGAGGAAAAAAAAATGTAGAAAAAAAAAAGGTTTGAAGGTAAGGGAAGAAAATATAATACACTAATAGTGTTTAAAGTTGAGTAGTATAATTGAAATATATGACCCTTCGATCTCCCAACAGCCACTCTCCTTGAATAGTGCTATAAATTTTTGTAAAAATTGTAGGCTTTTTTTTTCAGCTTTTTTTTTCAGAAGTGGTTCTGTTAAATTAGTTTTATACTCTGCTCTACTCCAGCTTCTTTTTTTTTTTTTTTTTTTTTTTTTTTTGTCTAGTTATTCTTTGCATTTCAAAAGCTTAGACTTTTTTTTTTTTTAATTTTTCACCTATCCTGTTGGATAAAACCACCCTAAAAATGTACATTATATGGCAGAATAAGACATTTTGAAAACAATTAATCATCTGCATCCTCATCTTCTTGTGTCCTAAAACGGAAAGGGGATAGAGTGTATAGAAGCAAATTTGTGAACGTATCTTATGATTTATGCATAGATACTGCATGTTTACCAACTCTTTTATGGTTAAAAGTAATAATTATAATAATTAGACAAAAAATAAAAAAAAAGCGTCTAAATTTAATTTAACAAATTCCTTGTTGTCCCTTTCCGCTTTTATTTTGTTATTTATTATGTCGTCAATTAGCACAATATATATAATCCTAGTTTATCCTATGGAATATGAATGTAAAATTAATATGGTTTTTTTTACAAAAAGTTACGAAAAAAAAAAAGAATAGCACTTTGTGTAATTGAAAAAACCGTCAAAGTATCGACAAAATATCACCTACGCCTGCGAACCTACGGCTGAGTATAGCGGAAATTAAATATATTTTTTATTATAATAAAAAACAAAAAAAACAAAACCTTAAAAACTGCACGCACACTCACACACACACACTCACACACACACTCACACACACTCACTCACTCACTATATTCGTGATTCTCATAATAATTTTTATATTGTTGAATTGTTGACATTTTGTGAATTAACATTTCTTTGTAAAAGTCTAGATCAGTAAAGCAGCTCAAATGCGCAGACGATCCAACAGATTGTTTCTTTGAGACAAAAACTCAGTCTGTCAACAAAACAAAACCGTGGAAATGGAAGAGCGAGAGCGAGAGAGAGAGACAAAAAAAAAAAAAAAAAAAGGCAAGTTGTTCATTAGATAAGGGTATTCTTTTTCATAGGCATGTTATTGCAACGGTTATAAATTATTGAGGTGATGACTAGTCTTGGTATTATTATGTAGTTCCTAATGAGGAAAACAGAGGGGAAATTATTATTATTATTGGATTAGAAATATTAGATATATATTATATTTTTATATCGATGTAAAATAATTATTTGCTCACATTTTCTGTATTTATTATTCTCTAGATTATTTCGCATCTTCTTCTATAATTTTAGTACTGACTGCTATACTGAGTGACTCTATTTGTAGTTGTTGTCGTTGTTGTTGTCTTGTATAATATTAATTCACACGCTCCCCATAATTTGTTGATGTTACAGATCTTTGGGAAAATGCATTTTTATTTTTAGTTCAAAATCAAGAAAAAAAAAAAAGAAAAAAAAAAAAAAAAAAAAATCGCGGCGTATTCACCACACATATAACAGATTTGTGGTAACAGATTCCGGTTGGCTGGTTTTTAAACTTTAATGTTCTTTAGTTACTCAGTCCTTGCTTGTGTAAATAAATATTTCGCTATTATTAAAATTTGCAGTAACTTCTAGATGGCCTCTAAGCGCCGCAAAATTTCCCCTCCATGCGATGATGGTAGTGCAACCGATGGAATGACACACTGTCTTCCATTTAAAATTATCTCCAAAATCTTGAGCTTAGTTGAAAGGTCGGAAATTCCTTTGTTATTGCAATTTAGTAAAGAATTGACTTCAGAAATATGGTTAGATTTGCTTAATAAAATCATTTTCTCTTCAGTTTGCGTCCAATATCTCGATGAAAATAACAAATCTGAAAAGAAATCATTCAGTCGATCTTTCTCTCCAGTTTTCACTTTTGAAAGTTTGGGTGAACTCGAAAAAGTGGCAAAATACGTCGAAGAAATAGAAATTGACCCTCATTACTCTACCAACTTTGATAGTATTTCAGAGTTTGTCGACAATGCTTCTTCTGTGTTGAATAATTTGCCAAGTTTGAATCGTGCAGTAATAAGGGCTTTTCCAAAATTCCAAATTGATAGGCCTTTAGAAGAGATATCAATTGTTTACAGCTGTGATCAGTATTCTCATGACGAACCATTAATTTTAGATGGGATTAATTGCACAAAACTTAAAAAGTTGGAGCTTGAAACTGACTTGGATAATAATGAAACTTTCGAATTTGGCCAGGATTTTCCTGAATTAGAGATTATTAAAATAACAAGTGAATTAAACAAAGACTTGGACCTTGAAAAACTTAGAGCTCCAAAATTGAAAAATTTAGAAGCAATGATGCTTGGAACTGTTTCCAACTTATCAGGCAAATCATTCCCAAAACTAGAATCGTTTCGTATTAATATTATCGATGATCTCGGTGAAATTGATCTAACTAACGCAACAAAATTTAAAAAATTGAAAGATGTTTCTTTCATATCAGCATATATAAATAGTCCTTCTTCAATTGGAGAATGGATTTCATTGGAATCTTTGCAATTGAATTTATGTCAAGAGACATGTCTCGATACTTGCTTGGGAAATCTCAGAAATTTAAAACGCTTAGACTTGACTAATCAAAATCTTTCCAAAATTGGAAACTTAGAGGGCCTAGTCAATTTAGAATATCTTGATTTGAGTGAAAATGTATTAACTGAGATTGATGGATTAGATTCTTTAACCAGTTTGAAAACTTTAGTTGCTACTTTAAACCCTATACATAAAATTAAAACCGACTTCAGCAAATTGATAAATTTGGAAAATCTCTTTTTGCAAAGAAATAATTTAGTTTCTTTTGAAAACATAAGCTCAATCCCTAAATTGCGTTATTTAGATGTTCAACTTAACAAATTGGTCAATTTTGACAAAATTTTGAATTACCCTTTTTTGGAAGAATTCAACTTTAGTCAGAATTCTTTAAAATCTTTTGAAAATTTTGAGTCTTTAGTAAATTTGATTAAGATAGATGGATGCAATAATAATATCAGAGAGATTAAAGGGAGTTTCAAAAATTTTAACCAGTTAGAAGTGGCATCATTCAAATCAAATTTAATCACTTCTATTAAAGCGTTTGAATCCAATCCTACTTTAAAGTCTTTAGATCTTCTGAAAAATAGTTTAACATCTGTGGACGTCGACGAATTAAATTTGCCTAAACTAGAGTCACTAGATATCAGTTTTAACCAGTTGTGTAATCTTGGCAATAAATTGAACTTACCATCATTGAAGGTTTTGGATTTAAATAACAACCATATTTCTGTGTTAGAAAATTTGGAATCTTCCACTAGACTAGAAGCATTACTGATGTCGTGCAATAAAATCAAGAAAATTACAACTAATTTAAACGAATTTCTAAGCTTAGTTGAATTGAATATTTCTAGTAACTTCATCAGCTCATTTGAAAACTTCAATGCTATTCACAAATTGGAAACATTGATATTATCCATAAACAATTTGAAAGATGTTGACTTCCCATTGAACTATCCATGTCTCATTAAATTGGACTTGTGTGAAAATTCCATAGAAAATTTGGATAATACCAGTTTTGATAATTTGCCATGTCTTAAAGAACTAGACTTGTCTGAAAATAATCTCGTTCAATTGAGTGAAGTTGTTGCTGTAACCAATATCCCAGGCTTGAAGCTGTTAAGGATTTTGAAAAATAACTTCCCTGGATTTGCTGAATTATATAAAATGCTGTATACCGCAGAACTTTCAGATGCAAGAAAGTTTCATGACAATAATTTTGTACCATTTTTTGAATCCATGTTGGAAGTCAATCCAAATTTGACAATCGTACATGATCGTGGTGCAATCAATAGTGATATACCATATATTTGGGAATGGAGAAATAAAAGGTGATTATTTACTAATTTCTATTCAATTACGTTTTATTATTGTTGTTATGTCACCTGGAGGGTTTTTTTTTCTTTTTTCTTTTTTTTCTGAAGTAAATTTTTTGTTCGGTTTTTTGGTTTTTCTTATACTTGTCATTTCTTCTCTTTCAGTACAATATACACTCATAGGTAAATATATTATCAAAATTAAATTCTGGTTTTTGGAACATCAAAGTAAGTTGAATAATAGTAATGGTGATGAAACCAGTATAAATTTCATTTGTCATTGATTACCTCATCGTCGCTCCTAAAAAAAAATAGAAAAAAAAATAAAAAAATACTAGTTTTATTGAAAGATTTAAAATTAAGCTGTTATTCGATTGTTACAACTTATATCAAAGCAAAAATAACTATAATAACATATGAATATATAATGGGCGCTACAGCATCTAAACAAGCCAGTGGTCGTAATTTGGCAAAAACTATTAGTGATAAAACACTCAACCATGGGACTATAAAAAGAACTAATGTTGATCCATTAAAGAATATAAATAAATTGAAATCTGAATATCAAAATAACCTTAATTCTCAACATTCTCCTTTGGTTACGGTGACAAGTGGTTTAGATCCTCGAAGCATGAGACTCGATGGAGCTTCGGTAGTACGAGATCCTAGTAACAACAACAATAATGAGGATCATTTACACGTGAATGCTAATACAAATAATAAGATTTTAACTAATAGTAATCGAGGTCCACTGGATTTTTCTACTAAAGATGGGATGGATCCTGATTTTAATGCCAAAGCAATGTCTTTAGGAGTGGTGAATATCGATGAAACAAAACTTAAGATTGACCAAAATAATTTAGCAATTAAGACGTTACATAATCGTCAACAATTGGATAAAATTTCTCAAGATGCCAAATTGCAACTTGAAAATCGTACCATGCTTGATCCTAGAACAATATCTGCGATCTTAATGGATTTGAGAACTGGGTCGACCAAAGAACAAGTTATTAAAAATTACCATTTACATCCGCAATTTCTTGAGAAATTGGGGTTAGGAATCATAAAAGTTGCCAAAACTAGAGATGAAAAAATGAAAACCATCAATGATCATGAGTTTATCAATTATGGTAAACAAATGAAATCACAAAAAAACAGTAAAAATAAAGAAAATGGCCTTCAAGATTCGTTAGATCGTCTTTTAGGTTGAAAATATTCCTATGACCTTGTATTATTGATTCATATATATATATATATATTTCCATTTTTTCCTGTATGGCTTCTTAATATGGCTCTCACTGTATGCTCCCTTATGTAAATAATTGAATTCTTATTTCTTTAATATCAGATAAAGCTTTTTAAATTGTAGAAGTCTATTACTGTCTGCTATGTTGGAGGATTAAAAAACGTGGTGCTGTTAGCATTTTTCTTGTCATTGGCCGAAAATTTTCTGCAAAAAGAACGGAGAAAAAAATAACAAAATCTAAAATATGATTTTAATCCTGTACACTTGATTTCAATTAATTTTTAGGATATTAAGTTTAAATTGTTAATAATACTAAGTGATTTCTTTTTTTTTCCAGAAAAAAGAAACAATAAAAATAATAATAATAAAAATAAAAATGAAACAAGATCCATTCCAACAAAAGAAACAAGCCATTCTCAGCCAAATACTGGAAAATTCCCCCGACTCTCCAGATGCTTCTCCTAAAGGTACCATAGACGTACTCTGTATGCCAATTATAAATCTAATTAATTCTTACAAAGGTATGGTAACCACCTCGTCTTGTTCAGGTAGAGTGAGTGTTTTCCTTGAAGGTTCAAAGATTTTGACCCCAAAAAAACCCCACAAGAAATATGATGACGGAAGTGACAAGGATAATAATAAATTGGTACCGGTACCTGTATCTGAAGAATTAGACGATCGAGACATTAAGTCTGGAGGTAAAGGTGAAGGAGGAAAATGGGTATTTGTAACCCATGACATCAATGATCTCGATAATTGGTACAATAATGTATTTTCTCAACAAGCCGATTCAATAAATAACAATAACCAGCAGCGACAAGAAGAAGAAGAAGATCAACATAATTATGACGCACCACCAGTGTTCAAATACATAAATGATCCTGAAGTAATCAAATCAATAACCAATGAACCTTCTATGCGATTTCTTTTATTCAAATTCGAGCCATTAATTCTTCATGTTCAATGTGCGAATTTCAATATTGCTAGTGAACTTTATTCAACCGCCATGGGTTGTGGATTTAGAGAATCTGGAATTGGTAAAAATAACAATGTGGCACTAAGAGTTAATATTAAATTGGATGTTCCAATTGGATATTTTAATGTTAAAGAACAATGTGTCAATGTTTTTGTTGATGAAAGCTTTTTAGGATTATTAACTGGAATGTCTAAAGATAAGTTTCAACAAAATACAAAAAAATTGCAAGAAATCCATGAAAATGTGGAAAAAATGATCAAAAAATTAGAAGGTGACAATAATGAAGTCATAAAAGGTAATGATACAAAATATGAAACAAAAGAAGAACGAAGAGAACGAAAAACACAAGAAGGTTTAGCAAGAAGAGGTGATGTTAGAAAAGTTAAGGAATTGAAAAAATTAGAAAAGTTAGAATTAGAGAAGTTGAAATTACAAGAAGAATAGATCATTGATAAATAAACGTGATTCATATAATTGATAAATAAACGATTCATATAAAAAACAAACGTAGTATATACAGATAAAAAAATCTATGCCGAATTGTAAGAGTATTTTGAAGAAGAAAAAAAAAGTAATAATCATCTTTGATTTTGCATCTAGTTACGGAAATAAGTGGCATTCAATTTTCTATCTAAATGTTCTCTAGCAGTAATCACTTCACCTTGAGAATTGTTAGCTCCTCTACCTTTAACAGCGCTAATAATTTCACTTGGAATAGGTTCCAATAATGTATTATGTTCTGGATGGGAGAAAAACACGATAGAATAACGATCTTTACCTTCTTTGATACTAGATTCGGGAAATTTGACTCTATGAATGGTTGATTTTAAGATTCCTGCGGTCCAATAACTTAATTGATCTCCAAAATTAACAATTAAAGGAGGAGCAGAACCTTCTTTAGCGTAAAAACTATTGATAAATGGGACTTTTTGCCATTGCTTATCTTTTGAAGAATAAATTTCAAGGCCTTCTTGACCTTCAAATTGGAAAAGACTGGTGACGGTACCGTAATCTGTGTGTGCACCTGCTCTGATAAGGGTTGATGCTTCATAAGAATCTTGAGATGGATATTTTAAGAATCTAAGAATAGAGCCACTTGGCTCGTTTGGTCTATTTTTATTGGCGAACCAGTTTTCTCCTCCAGCTTTTTCATCAATTTTCAATCCAATAGATAAATATCTTAAAGTTTCCAAGATCACTTGATAAAGTTTTTTGTTTGTTGTTTGGATGATTTGACTATTTTCTTGTTCTTTAAACAATTGTGGAAGATTTTGATGAGGAATTCCATCTTCAAATGTGATATTGCCGAAATTGAATGCTTCTTTTGGATCCCCTTTATTAGTATCTTTTTCTTCTTCACTCAAGTCCAATTTTTCAGATAATAAGCTTGAATAACCTTTATTTGTTTCATCGATATTATATTTTGATTTTTCACTAACTGGCAATTCGAAAAAAGATTTAGAAAGATTTAATAAATCGTCAACTTCTTTTTGAGAAAAATCATGTCCATCGATAAACAAAAACCCTTGAGTTTGAGCCGCGGTCAAAAGGTCATCGACGATTTGTTGCTTATCAGGGTTTTTAAGATCGATAACTTTCAAAGGGTTGCTGTCAGACATAATTTAATATTGATATGATTCAAGTACTGTAAAAAAAAAAAAAAAAGGTAAAAAATATAAAAAAAAATTAATACTATTAAAAAGAAATGGTTTAGATATATATATAATTGACAGAGAGAACAATAATCCCACCTCAAAAAAAAAAAAAAAAAAAAAGAAAAAAATATATCCTTTAAAAGGAAAAAATTCCCTCTGCAAAAAAAAAAAAAATTCCCGATGGCAAATAGTAAAAAATCCTTATCCACTAAAAGAAAAACTCTTTTTTACTGATAACAGCCGTTCATGTAATTTAAAACAATAGAAATATTAAGGCACGAAAATTATTTTAAACCAATTCAACATCACATGTATGTCTATAACAACATATTATATACCAAAAAAAAGCCTTAATGAACTCTTGAAAATGTGTCAGATAACTTGTTTTTTTTCATTCGAGATTCTTAAACTTCTTTGAATCCAATTCTCTCAAATTATTTAAAAAACTGGTGAAAATATTACTAGACTTTTGCTTGGCGTTTAAAAAAATTCCTCGGCTAAAAATTTGAACTAAAACTCCTATTTATCATTCATTGAAAAGGCTTTTAACACAAATGGAATTTATACCAAAAGAAGTAAATATCTACTAGCATACTGATTATTTGTTGGTATTTCAAAATCTTATCAAACCAACCACAGCACATCTTTTGATATATCAAAATAAAAAGCATAGATTTCAAGTTATACTTATTGGATAACCTTTAAACAATACTAAACAAAGTTATTATTCAAACAATCTGAACATATATGGTGTAGATGTTAGGTTGGATCTAGTGCCCCCAGAGTATGTGGTAAGAATTATTATCCTTTTTATTACTCGATATTTCTATTGTACCTAGATGATTCAGTATTAATTGTAATAACTAGACCATTTCACTTGCTAAAGTTTAATCACAAACTGCAAAAGGTATTCTTACAACTTTTAAATTCCCTGTAATGATACTATCTGGTCCGATTTAAGATCTCCTGTTTACAATTATTATCTCTAAAATCTTCTTTAGTTTCATAGAAAGTCTGCTCTCCATGCTTTAATTGAGTTTCAGAACCAATTGACTTCTAAAAGTTGTTGACGGTTTTGATAAAAAGAATCATAAATATAGTTCAAGGGGTGCAGCTCATTAACTCTAACTCAGGTTCCCTTTTTTATTTAACACATTTCCTTTTAGGCTGTAAATCATATAAAACTTTTATTCAAAAGGAACTAATTTTCCAAAACTTAAAAAGCTGGAGCTTGAAAATGATTTTATCCTAATATTTGTCCAAATCTCGCCAAAATTGGAAATGATCAAAATGTCGAATTAAATTTTGGAATAAAACTTCAGTCCTACTTCAAGATCTTGAGGACTTCGAAGCTCTGAAATTAAAAAAAAAAAAAAAAAAAAAAAAAAAAAAAAGATATTACATGTGTACCAAATGGTCCTGATTCTAATTGATCCGGCAAGTTGTCTCTAAACATCGAGCATTTAATGCTCTGCTTGGTCTGATCTATATCAAGAACCTTGATCCATGATGATTCTCCCCTTAATAGTTTAACAGAGGATCTTTCAAACTTGACGTATTTAACCAAGTCATTTCACTAATAGCTTACCACACTTGAGAAGCTTAAAAATTCACAAATTGGGGAATTTTGTAATTTTTTATTGAAATTATACATCAATGTTGGAACTTTCAAGTGTTTCGTGCAGGCGAAATTTATTTTAAGATAGTGGCCCTTTAATCAACATACTGTAATTAAAAGCGATCTTGAGTGTCTTTTACGATATATCGTATCTATAGATATAACATTTATTCGCTTCTGCTAATATCATTTTGTGTGCTTCAATATTTGTAAAAAATGCCTAACAGAAATTTTTCAACAATAAAAATTTCACTAGGTAAACTGTATGACCAAATATGCTTAGTTAATAAGGAAACATGAAAACAACATGTTAAAATGTGCAGTAAAGGGGTTCCAGAAGTTGTTGCAAGGCTCCTATTCCAATCTAAAATGGACCTTAAAGAGTCACACCTGAACAATTATCTCCGAAATCTTGAGCTCTACAGATAAATCTGTTATTACAACAGTATTTGATTTTTGAAAAGATTAGACTTCCTAAATGTGGCTGGGAGATGTTTGGCGAGGTTACCTTCTCTCCAATTTGTTTGATTTGACTTTTATGAAGAAGATATGTTTTTTGAAAAGTTCTTACCCATCTTGGAGCATGCAGAATTTGAAGTAAGCACAAGTGATCACATATTCAGATTTGATGCTCAAGAAACGCCTAAAAAGACTGAATATTAAATGTGAATTGAAAAAGACGTCACATCATTTCAACCAGCAAAGTTAATTAAGTTTTCATAAATAAGGAGCTGTGCTGCTTTAGAATCTTTAATTATCAATGTGATAGATAACCTTGAAGGCTACTATGATTATTTGAAGAAAATGTTAAAAAAAACTAGATATTTGTACAATTGTGTGTGGTGGCATGTTTTATATATAGCCATTATACAGCTGAAAATAATAAAATATTTGTATGTCAAATAGACAGAAGAGTAAGTTTGAAAAGTCAGAGTTTCATTTTGGAACCACAGAATTTTTTTAGTTTTAAAATTTTTTAGATAACGTAAATCATGGCGACATTATTACCATTGCCCATATGCTACATAAATTAGAGATATTTAACAACTCATGTTGGTTCAAAGATGTGAGCTATAAAAAACTTTTATTCATTTGACCAATCTATCAACCCATTTCATGTTCTAATTCTACGCTAAAGTTGAAACCCATACGAAAGTAAATATTCTCGAAGACAGCTATTTTTAGAAAAAATTCAAGAAATTTAAAGCACTTGATTACAAAAGTCATTAATATCTTACGATACGACTATTGAAAATTTAAGGATAATATTGACTCAAAACCTCACAACTGATGTTGTATTGACTCATGAGTGGATTCAATATTTTTTTTAATTTCCTCATACTAATTTGAATTATGCTCGTATCAAATTATATGTAGACTTTGTACAGTACAAAAGGTATGTAATCATCTAAATACATAATGAAGAGTCGATAACAACTATTAAGATAGTTTCTACATTTAGTGAAGTGATGAAAATAATTACAATAGCTAAAAAAATAAAAAAATGTATTTGATAGACATTTGCAAACAAACCATAGATAACATGGCTTTGAAAGAGGGCGCTGCGTTAAAGAAAAAAAATAAAAATGAACAAAAATAAAAAAATAAAAAAATCAACTATAACATAACCCTTGTAAGCAAGTTGTTGTTTTGCGGTTGATTTTTAGATTTTACACTCAATTTCTCCGAAGCAATATTAATTTCGGTATTTAATCCATTAAGACTATATAAATTTCATAATGGAATTAAAACATCCGAGATCACTTCCATATGAAAGCCCTGAGAATGCCACACCCGATGTGACAAATCTTCCATTTACAATCATCTCTGAAATTTTGAGCTTTACAGAAAGGTCAGCAATCCCTACATTATTGGAATTTCGCAAACATTTGAATTCCAAAATATGGCTAGATTTACTAGGCGAAGTTATATTCTCGTCAGTTTGGGTTGAAATAACACAAACTAACTTAGATAATGAAATGCGATTTTCTAAATCTTACACAGTTTTTCCCTTTTCTCCAATCTACACTATTAATGATTTGAAAGATCTCAAAGAAGTAGAAAGTTACGTGAAGGAAGTATATATTGATCTAGAATGCTCTGTTGGATTTGAAAGCATCTCAAATCAATTTGAAACTGTCTTCTCGATCTTAGATAACATGCCAAATTTGAAACATGCAGAAATAGTTGCAATTCCTCGATTGAAAATTAATAAACCTTTGAAAGATTTATCTATCATGTATTGGAGTGATCGTTTCTACGATGAACCACCACAAAATGTGTTTTTAGAAGGAATTAATTGCTCGAAACTTGAAAAGTTGGAAATTGTTACGGACTTTGACTTTCCTGAACCCTTTAGATTTGCACATGATTTCCCTGAATTAGAGATACTTCAAATAACTGGAGAACCTGACGGTGATTTAGACTTAGACATTGGCGATCTTAATGCTCCAAAATTAAAGAAACTAGATGCTGTACATATTGGATCTATTTGTAATTTTAAAGGAAATTCACACCCAAACATAGAATATTTGAGTATTGATGTGCTTGGAGATCCTTCTGATATTGACCTATCTCACACAACGAAATTCAAAAAGTTGAAAAACGTTTTGTTTCGCTCAATGACAGTGAATAATCCTTCTTCTATTGGAGAGTGGACCGCCTTAGAATCTTTTAACATGAATGTTTGTCTACAGACACACCTTGGTCCTTGGATCGATAATCTCAGAAATTTGAAACATTTGGACTTATCTGAACAATGTCTTAGAAAAGCTGAAAATTTGGAGAATCTAATCAACCTCGAAACTCTCAATTTAAATCACAACAATCTCATTGAAATCGATGGCTTGGATTCTTTAATTGAGTTGAAAAAAATCACGGCAATTTCAAATTCAATATCTAAAATTAAATCTGATTTTAGTAAATTGATAAATTTGGAATATTTAGACTTAAATCTAAACCGTTTAGATTCATTTGAAAACATAAATTCAATTCCTAAGTTGCGTAAATTGAATACATGCAATAATAAATTTATAAATATTGACAAAGTTTTGAATTATCCTACATTAGAAGAGTTCATTTTCAACAAGAATTCTTTGCAAACGTTTGAAAATTTTGAATCGTTGGTAAATTTGAAAAAAATATATGGAGGTGATAATGTAATTACAGAAATTAAAGGAACATTCAAACGTTTTAAAAATTTGGAAATTGCGTGCTTCGATTCAAATTTAATCAACTCTATTAAGGCTTTCGAATCCAATGATACGTTGAAGTATCTATCACTCACAAGAAACAAACTAACAACGATTGATGTTGATCAATTAAATTTGCCTAAACTAGAAAGCTTAGATCTAGGTTCTAACCAATTGCACAGTCTTGGAAATAAGTGGAATTTGCCATCGTTGATGCATTTGGACTTGACAAGTAATTCTATTTCTGTGCTACAAAACTTTGAGAACTGCACTGGCTTGAAAACTTTGAAGATTCATTGCAATAAACTTGAAAAAATTGTTTTTAATTTCAATAAATTTTCAAGTTTATATGAATTGAATTTATCTGATAATGCTATCAGTTCGTTTGAAAATATCAATTCTATTCCAAAACTTGATGCATTATGGCTCGACTCAAACAAATTGAAAGAAGTTGATTTCCCATTAGATTATCCATGCCTTAAAATTTTAGGTTTATCAAAAAATTTCATGGAAAGCTTCGACGTAAATTTCAAGAACTTACCATCTCTTGAAGAATTGGATTTGACTGAAAACAAGTTTTCCCTGGCGAGTGAAGTTACAGATGCAGTAAAAGCTTCTGGATTAAGCATAAAGTGTGACATATGAGAAGCAAATTCATGGATTTGACAAATTACATCTTACTTGCTTTATCAACGTTAAAGTGTCGATATTGTATTATCATTATGTGTTTAGTAACACTTTGGTCTTGAGAAACAATGTAAAAGAAAATACAGTAACACCCGGTCAAAAGTTTCACAAAATAGAAGCAAAAGAAAAGAGCAGTATGAAAGAATGAAATAGAAAAGAGCATTAAATTGCCTAATAGCCAAAAAAAAAAAAAAAAAAAAAAAAAAAGATACGCAAACTGAATATTTAAAGATAGAAATTTTGTCAAAGACACAATCAGAGAAAGGAGACAGCTTAGAGACGTCTCAATTTACAAAAACATCTCACTTTGTAAAGATAAAGATATTGAATTTCTCAATTCTTCAGCAACAACTTTTTTAACCGTGGAATTCAAATTTGATAAATCATCTTGAATGACAGAATACTTAGTTTTTATTGTATTTTTGACTCTTTGAGATTTGAATGCTGGTCTTCTCTTGGTAAAAAGGCCTTTATCAGCGGAGCTTCCTATTCCTTCAATCGAAGTTTTCAGGTTAGTTACAGGAACTAGTCGCTTTTTAGGCTTCTCTGTTAATACTTTTAAATTAGATTCTTCATTATCATTAATTAAATTTGACACAAAGTTATTTTCGGCCAAAATATTTGTGGTACCAGAGAATGTAGAGGCATTGTCCATTGACGTGTCTGATTCAATCGACATCATCTCCTCACTTTCTTCCAATCCAGTTTGGAAGTCAGCATTTGTTTCTACTTCGATCGCAGACTTTGATTTTGATTTCAAAAAGCTTTGTCCCTCGCTTCCTTTTCTCTTTGTTGATTCGCTCGTCTCTTTTTCTAACTGCTCCAGCTTTTCATCCTCTTGCCCAGAACTGGAATCTTCTTCTACTTCCTTTTTCTTTTCAGAGTGGACTTTATATATTTGTTGCCATCGATCTTGTGGATTTAGCTTCAATATGGATATATCAGATGTTTTTTTGATCTCTTTAGCTTTAGGACGAATGATATTATTTGACCCCAATAAACCCTGTTGTCGTGTAAATAACTTGCTATAATTGACATCAAATTTATCGAGTAAAGTATTCAATTTGTGGTCCATGCTCTGGTCCATCTCATCAAACTTGTTTGTTTCCTTATCACCTTGCTCCGCGTCTTTCATTAGTTCTATTAAGTTTGATGCCCAATAACTACTCGTCAAGAGCTTTAAAATACTTTCGTCATATTTAGACTTGAAAACTTCAACTTCTAGTGGATAGTATTTAGCAGAATGGGCACCAAAGTCCTTCAATTTAGAATCTGGTATTGATGGATCCTTGACTGATGTATTTGCATCTGCACCAGCAGCATTAATATTGGTTGAATTTTGAGGATATGTTCTAAAAGCACCTATTTCCACTTCGCCCTGAGTTTTTGTCTTTTTAGGATCAATAACGATGGCCAAGTATGGGTCCTGGTAAGTTTGATTCAAGCTTTCGGTGGCAACATCAATGCCACTAAGCCAGCATCCATAACCTGGATGAGAATGGTACCAACCAACAATATTTTCTTGTCGATATTCCAATTTTTTTAAAAAATCTAAATAACTAACCATATATTCATAGGATTCTGCTTGAGCATTCACCCTAGTCTCAGTACCTACCACGGGCAATGCATACGCATCCATTACCACTATGCTCTGATCTACAATTTTTCCAATCATCATTCCCATTACTTCAATATCACCTCCACTATCCGCATGCATTGTCATTTTCATTAGTGCCAATGATGCAATATAAACGTTTTTGAAATATTTGGGGTCTTTTTTCCATGGTCTTTCGTCTTTTAATGATTGAGGAGTATAATTATCATATTTAAAAAAAGTTTCGGGGTCAATCTTTTTGACTACAGACTCTTCATCAGCTTTGGATAAAATTTGGTTCAAATCGATTACTGTTGTTTCGTTTGATTTATTGATTTTGGGGTTTATATGATCATGTTTATGATTTGTTAGGGTACTAGCAAATTGATATGCTAAGGAAGTTGTGAAGTCTTGTTCTTCCATTATATTTTATACCAATATCAATGATTCACCTTCCTGATATTCTTATTTATTAACAAAAAAATAAGAAAAATAAAAGGAACAATTGTTTTCTGTCAAAAATTCAAAATTATATTAGCTATTGTTATGTATCATCTCTTCTCCGCTGATTCTAAAAAAATGAGATGAGTAGATGTGTGTGGCGCTTAGCTGTGCTAGTAGACAGGGTAAGAGACATATATTGCATATTACTAACTTTCAAGAAATTCTAGACAAAAAAGACCATAGTATTATTGGAAATATCAATATTGAACCAGTATTATTTATGCTGCCTTTGGTTTTAATAATTTTTGTTCACGGTTTTATTTCTTATTAATTTTGTTATTTTTTTTTTCGCTTTTTGAAAATAATCCAGAATAAAGACACAAAATATGTTGAGATCAAAATTATTATTACCTACTAAAGCTTTAACGACAAGAGGTTTTGCTTCTGTTTCTTCACCACTACCAAAAACAAAAATTTCACAACTTTCAAATGGCTTAACTGTGGTATCTGAAAATATACCATTTAGTTCGACCGCCACTGTAGGAATTTGGATTGATTCTGGCTCAAGAGCAGAGACTATTCAAAATAACGGAACTGCTCATTTTTTGGAACATTTATCATTCAAGGGAACTGAAAATCGTACTCAAACCGGTTTAGAATTAGAAATTGAAAATATTGGAAGTCATTTAAATGCTTACACATCAAGAGAAACAACTGTATATTATGCAAAAACTTTGGAAAAGAATATATCTAACTCGATTGAAATTTTGTCTGATATTTTAACAAATTCCGTCTTAGACCCTAGAGCCATAGAAAGAGAAAGAGATGTTATTATTCGTGAAAGTGAGGAAGTGGATAAGATGTATGATGAAGTTGTCTTTGATCATTTGCATTCAGTTGTCTTCAAAGACCAACCTTTGGGTATGACTATTTTGGGGCCAAAAGAAAACATTTTATCAATTCAAAGAAAAGACTTGGTTAATTATATTAACGAAAACTACAAAGGTGATAGAATGGCTTTAATTGGAACAGGTGCCGTTAATCACGAAGAATTATGCAAATTTGCTGAACAAAGCTTTGGTCATTTAGAAAAAACTAAATCTCGTGAAAATATCTTTGGAAAAACATCGCATTATGATTTACCTGTTTTCAACTCGAGTGAAATGAAAGTTGAAGATTTATCAGTTCCTCAAACACATATGGCGATTTCTGTTGAAGGGGTTTCTTGGTCATCGCCTGAATATTTCACTTCATTGGTTGTTCAAGCAATGATCGGAACTTGGGACCGTTCCATGGGTAATGGATTGAATAATCCTTCAAAATTGGCAAATATCGCTGCATATGGTGGCGCAAATAACTCACCAATTGCCAACTCTTACATGTCATTCTCTACTTCTTATTCAGACACCGGTTTATGGGGTATTTATTTGACCACAGATAGTAGTAATAATGAAAAATTGATTCAAGGTATATTGGATGAATGGAAAAGATTGAAAAAAGGTGAATTTACAACCAAAGAATTAGAAAAAGCAAAGAATCAATTAAAAGCTTCTTTGTTGTTATCTTTAGACAGTAGTACTGCAGTTGCAGAAGATATTGGTAAACAAATCATTTCCACTGGTAAACGTTTGACACCAGAAGAAGTTTTCAATGCGGTAAACATAGTCACTAAAGATGATATTGTTAATTGGTGTAACTTCAGATTAGGTGCTGGTAAAATTGCTGTCGCTGCTTTAGGTGACGTTTCAGGAATCCCAAAATACCAACAAATACAGCAACAAATGGTTTAATCTTTACAATTTTAACTCAATATTATTCCTCTTTATTATTTTTTTTTTCTCTCTCTCCATCTCATTCATCCTTACGGCGCTTTTCAATTTCTTGTAAATAAATAAGATGTTTTGTATATCCTTCTAAAGGACTCTTTTTAGATATGTTTACATACAACTGATTAAATTAAATGGTTTTGATTTCAATAACTAATATTAAAAAACGTCAAGGTAGACACATACTGAGTATCCTTTTGTATATTTACAACCAAAATTTCCTTTTGTCCATAAGCTTATTATTTCAATGTTGAATATATGATCTGAAAATGCAATGTGATCCAAAATGTTCGAGGGAAAGTGAGATGCATTATTTACTTTCACTACTTGCACTCATAACGCTACTACCTAATTTCTTTATACCTCTTTCGACTTTTTCGCCTGCGGCTATCCAGTTTATACTATAAAGCCAGTTAACACCTTTGATGATTTCACTGTTCCAAATATCTGCAAATGTTTCCTTAATATTTGAACGGTCGTTGTAATTGATAGTGTTTGACCCTGGTACATATGTAGTATTTCTATTGTTTCTATTGGCTATTATATCATTTGAGCTATTCAAAGATGATGTTATTGTTTTTTGATTTTTTCTGAACTCCAAAGCGGTCATATAAGTTAAAGAAGATGTAAGCAAGACTCCTAGAGTGAGAATTATAGGTTAGAAATTGATTCAATACAATGTGAATTAGAGGGTCTAACAGAAGCATCCTTATTCAAAATAAGTTGATTTTATTCAAGCATACCTGCCAAGAAACCATGAACTCTACCACTCATTTTCCTTTTTGTTCTTTAAATTGTTATGAATATATTTGCGTTGAAATCTTAAATTTAAAACAACCACTATCATTCAAGAGACGCATTATTTTACAAAAGTCCAAAAAAAAAAAAAAAAAAAAAAAAAAAAAAAAAGGACCTACGCCAATTAAATTTCAATTGGCAGAAATATTTGGTTATGAGCGAATGGTGTTGCATACACAGCAATTTTTTTTTTTTTTTGAAAGTTTTTTTTTCATTGGGGATTGATAATTATCAAATTCCAGTGGTGTTAAGTTTTAATCATCATATCTTGATTAACTCTAAACTAGCTAACCAAACTAAAAAATAATAATATTAAAATGGGTATTCATAGACATCTTAGCAGAACTCACTCTCACAGAAGAGCTCTTTTGCGTAACTTGGCCACTGATTTATTTGAAAAAGAATCAATCACAACGACTTGGGCCAAAGCCAAAGAAACACAATCATTTGCTGAAAGATTGATCACATATGCCAAAATGAAAAATGAAGAAAAAGCCAAATCATTGGCTCACGCAAAGTTATTCAAAGCAGGCACAATATTACCAAAGCTTTTCAATGAGTTAGGCCCAAGATACAAAGACAGAGAAGGTGGTTATACTAGAGTATTAAAACTTGAACCAAGACAAGGTGACAGTGCACCTTCTGCTATCTTAGAGCTTGTTGATGGGAAAAGAGAAATGAAATTCTGGTTATGTGCTAGAATTGTTGCAAGATTAGAAAAACAGGGCTTACCAATCGATGAAACTACACAGAAAAATGTCGATAAATTACTCAAATTTAGACCAAATGGTGAACAAGATTTCAGAGACCTTGTTGCAGAATGTAAAGAAGAATTCTATTCTACTGAAGATAGTATATCATTGATACCATCAACATACACTTTAGAAGATAAAAATGTCAGAAAGAACATTGAAATAGTGAGCCGCCCAATTAAACAATAAACCGTTCAATAATATTGACTATTGGTGTTTAGATGGTTTTTTTGGTTGAAGGTTTATTTCCTGTACATAGTTAATAAATGTTTATTCATATATGTTGTTTGAGATTACTTGTATAAGATGAAAAAAGCAACGGTCTTGAAAGTCATAGAAGCAGTAAGCTCCAATAGCCTTGACACACCAAACATGATCATCGTTACATATTTTCAACACATTATCACCAGCCGAATGATAAAATGATGAATCAATATTGTTTATTGTTGCCACAGAAAACAAATGGAAGTAAGCTAACTACTAAATGCAATAATCCTTTTCTATTTATGAGTTCTGGTTTGCAAAATATTCTAATGAGAAATAAATTTCTGATTTTGTTTGATTATCAACTTGAGTGAAAACAATAAGTTTTGAAGAACTCAATATAAATCGACCTCATATGTGTGAAGGGGTTACATACCCCCTTTTTATAAGGAGAAAAAAAAAAAAAAAAATAAAATAAAACATCAAAAAAAATAAACAACAAGATCTTGAATTTATTAAATTTTGATGATAATTCAACAAGAATACATATGTATTTATTTATTTATTTTCAAACTTGAAATATCTGGAGGATCAATATTGTCAATAACTATAAATTATGCCAGGGTACGTTAAAAAAAAAATATATACTTTTCTGCTCCAAACGAATGTTGGCAACTGGACTACTTAGAACGGACATTATTTAACTAACAATGTTAGCGAGATCATAACAATACAAGCAGGCCAATGTGGTAATCAAATAGGCCAAGAGTTCTGGGATCAACTCTGTCGAGAACATGGTATAAATCAAACTGATGGTACTTTAAAAGATACCACTACATTCTCGGGGCTATATGAAGATGACATATCGTCTTTTTCAAAACTGCAGCCTCAACAAAGGAATGATTACCCAAATGTATTTTTCAACCAAGATGACGATAATAGATTTACTCCCCGGGGAATTCTTTTTGATTTGGAGCCTCGCGTAGTTTCCAATATTTCAAAAAGATTCCCTAACTTATTTAACCCAAGGAATTTTTATACTAGCGCCAATGGAAGTGGTGCCGGTAATAATTGGTCCCAAGGTTACGATTATGCAAGTAGTCATGTTGATGAATTGATTGATATAATAGATAGAGAAGTTGATAATTGCGACAACTTAGAAGCATTCCAATTGGTTCATTCGGTTGCTGGAGGGACCGGCTCAGGTCTTGGGTCATATATCTTAGAACAGTTAGCCGATCGCTACCTGAAGAAGCTTGTGCAAACATATTCTATTTTCCCAGCAAATGATCATTCTTCTGATGTAGTGGTCCAACCTTACAATACAGTACTAGCTTTGCGAAGATTGATTGAATACGCTGATTCTTGTGTTGTATTTGATAATGGTGCGTTAAACTCAATAGCATTATCGAACATGAGAATATCTAGCATATCATTTGATCAAACTAACCAACTAGTATCCACAGTAATGTCGGCAATGACAAATCCGTTGAGATTTCCTACGTCGATGTACAACTCATTAACAAGCATATTATCCTCTTTAGTCCCGACTCCAAATTTACATTTCTTAACCCCAACCTTTTATCCATTTACAACTGAATTCGTTGGACATGCAAAAGATGTTAGAAGATCAACAGCATATGATGTTTTGCTAGAACTTCTTAATAAAAATTTGAAGATGATCAAGATCGATGAAAGGTCAATGGGAAATGAGAGCCATCTTTCCATATTAAATCTTTTGCAAGGTACAATTGATCAAAGTGACATCCAAAAAGGTTTACTGAGATTTCAACAACGAGTGAAGTTTGTGCCCTGGACTAGTGCAAGTGTAAACCTAGTTTATGGTAAAAAATCACCTTTCTTGGCCTATTCTACTCAAAAACATCTCGATAATATTTCTGATCAACAAGAACCCCAACAATCGGTCACTAAATCAAATAACAAAAAAATTGTTAATGGATTGATGTTATCAAATTCAACTTCAATAATATCCTTGTTCAAAAGGAATTGCTCTCAGTACGACAAGCTAATAAAAAGAAACGCATTTTTAGACGGATATAAAAAAGGGTCTTTATTTAGCGATAATTTGGATGAATTTCATGAGTCTAGACAGGTGGTGCAGAATATAATTGATGAGTATATTCAAGCTGGAACAGATGATTACTTGCTGGAGGATTCTTATGATGAAGAAGACAATATTGATATTAACGATAATGAAGTGTTAGAAGCTAACGACGAGGATGTGGAGATAGAAGGATAAGACGGATTTGTAATATAGAATTTCTTTTAGTTCATCAAAGTTTTGGTAATTTTTTACTACTTTTGTAAGCAATCTACAGAGTAAGTTATAATGGTGGGTTTGAAAAATGGGGAGCCATTGAACAATTCATTTATAAAAAAATGAAAAAAAAAAAAAAAAAAAAAAGATATATATAAGAAAATGAAGATAAATATTGAAAAAAGAATGAAAAACAAGGTCAGTGACCAAAACTCAAGAAGGTTAAAAAAGATACAAATTGGAAAATCAAACTGAAAGGATGATAGGAATGACAATAGTAAATGTAACTATTTTTGAATATGAAATCAAAACATGCTACCTGACTTTACAAGTTTAGTATAATCTGGTTTTGCAATGTCAATGTGTTCATAAGTCATATCCAGAAGAAGAACCTAAATATTCAAAAGTTGGATTAGAAACGTTTGAATTTAAGTCTTTAGAAGTTAACTTTAATTGTTCATCAGACCATATTGGTTCAACAACTTCACCACTCCCAACGCCTTCTAAACCGCCTATTGATTCATAATCGCTAACTCTTGGCAAACTCAAGTCTTTGAAAATTTCTTCAACCGAATCAATCAAAATGTCACTTAAGTCTTTGGTATGACCTGGAGTTGGTGTAATTCTCAATCTTTCTGTACCTCTAGAGACTGTTGGGAAATTAATGGCTTGAACGTAGATACGGTACTTGTCCATCAATAGATCCGAAGCTTTTTTGGCTTTGGCTGCATCGCCAACTAAGATTGGTACAATATGGGATGGGTTAGGAATGACTGGAACACCAAGTCTTTCAAACTCACCTTTCAAATATCTGACATGTTTTTGTTGCAAAACACGATCTTCTAAAACACGTCTTTGATATCTAATAGCGGCAGTACTACCGGCCATGACGGCTGGAGGCAAAGAAGTAGTGAAAATAAAGCCTGGGGCGTAAGATCTGACCCAATCAGCCATGTTGGCACTGGCGGCAACATACCCACCAACAGTACCAAAAGTCTTACCCAAAGTACCGGTAATCATGTCAACTTTGTCACTAACAGTTTGAAATAATGGTGACTTGACACCGGCAGCCAAATGAGCGTCAAAATCCATGTGTTCGGCAACACCAGCACCGTGAGGACCATACATACCAACAGCATGGACTTCATCCAAAAAGGTTAAGGCACCATATTTTTTTGCTAAATCACAAATTTCATTGATTGGAGAAACAGATCCACTCATAGAATAAACAGATTCAAAAGCAATTAATTTTGGGGTGGATTTTGGGTATTGTGCTAATTTTTCTTCCAAGTCAGCCAAATCATTATGTTTAAAAATGTGCTTTTTGGCTTTTGAATGTTGAATACCAACAATCATCGACGCATGGTTCAATTCGTCAGAAAAAATAACAAGATCTTTTATTTTTTGACCCAACAAAGACAAGACGGCGTCATTTGCAACGAAACAAGAACTAAAGACCAAGGCCGCTTCTTTTTTATGTAAAGCTGCTAATTCTGCTTCGAGGGTCATTGAGTGTTTATTATGACCAGCAATGTTTCTAGTACCACCAGCACCAGATCCGTATTTGGTTAATGAAGCTCTCATAGCATTCAAGACTTCTTCATTTCTACCCATACCTAAATAATCGTTGGAACACCAAACGGTAACCTTATCATTTTCCAAATCTCTGTGAGCTTTTGGAAATTCTTTAGCCAATCTGTTAATGTTATTGAAATAACGATAAGATTTGTCTTTTCTTTTTTTCATTAATTCATCACCAAACAAACCATTAAAATCAAAAGTTGATTCAGAAGAACTAGCAGAAGCGTGAGGTTGAGCTTGTCCAACAGGTGGTGGAGGTGGAGCAGTTTGAACAGTAGTGGCAGCTGCAGTAACTGGCTTGGAAGCAGAAGAATAATTTCTTCTAGATTCTTGTTTTTGGGCTTTCATAACAGCAGGGCCCATGATAGGACAACCAGCAGCTTTATCAGTCAAAGACATATTTTTTAAACTATTCTTCGAGGCTTGACGAACAAAAGGGCAACAAGCCATAGATTGACGAACAACCGCTTCCATGACGAAATTCAATTGATAAAAATAATAAAGGTAAAGGTAATAATAATAATAGTACTAATAATAGTAATAGTACCCTTCAAAAGACTAACTAAGCGTTTTTGTAATTATAAGTTTTTTGTAATATAATTGCAAACAGAAAAAAAAATAGACCTTCAGTTTTTTTCGGTAAATTTTTTTTTCTTTTCTTTTTTTTTCGTTTTTTTTTTTTTTTGTCTTTTATTTTTTATTAATGTTATTTTTTTGTCCTGCAGCTAAGGTTTCGCAGTGAAAAAATCTCACCTGGAGGTGCGTATAAAATCTCCGACCAATGGAATAAATAATATTAGTCAAAATAAAATAGTCATGTCATTAATCATTTCTAACATTAATCCGAGATACGAATCTATTTCTTGTTTTTTTAGTTCGTCATGTTTTTTTTTCAAGACTTACCCACTCTTTGCTTAACTTTTTGCTCTTTAGTTGAAGATTTCCCAAGCAAAAGTTACTTGACAATTAAGAAACAGGGCCACACTAGATCGATCAACTATCTTGAGCTAATACAATAATATTACAGATGTATTTTTAGAAGTTAAAGGCTTTGTGGTCAAACAATGTTTTTACATTGGAAATCGTAAGTTATATAACATTTCCAAATCTTCATGTTTCTCGAAATATATTGCGAAAAATCTTACATTTCATATTATTAGCCAAGTACGGATTAATTATTATGCAAATGATAAGTTGTTATATATTAATGGTAGACTAATAATTTTCAACTCGTAAGGTTCATAAGTTCCTGTGTAAAATGGAAAGCAAGTCGTTTTTTGGTTCCGGTCTGGTTTCTGCTTTCTGTACTGGTCTTCTTAAAACAGATAAGAGTGCGCTAGATGAAGCTTGAGAGGTTTGTGCCTTATTTTGGGTAAGTATATTTTGGACAGCTTGCTGCTCAGCATGTGGTTCATACTGTGATTGTTCAAAAGACTGGGACTCACCAGGACCATTCGACCTAGATTTTAAAATTGACATTAATTCATTACTTGAACCATTATTCACACCACGGGATTCATCAAATGACTTTCCAATGGCTTGTGATCTAAATAAATTATCGGTTGCCATGAAAGATAATGATGAGGATGATGACAATGATGGTGAGAAAATAGGTCTCTCAGCTTCCAATAATATTCCTCCTCTACTATCATGGTTTCCAAACTGTAAATGTGACTGGTCAATAGAATCAGGTCTTTTGAGCATAGATAATAATTCAGAAGATTCAAGATTTGATTTGCTCAACGGAACTGGTTGAGGTTTTGGGCTCTCACTTGGTTTGGTAGACTTAAGAATTCCCAATAGCTCGTTCGAACTATTTGTGTTCACCAAAGGCTTTTCATTTCTATGGTTACCTCCTTGACTTATGGAATCCAAGAATATCGACGATGAATTTGACTGCATGTTTTTGGTGAGGTTTGGTACTGGCTTCATTCTATCACCTTGATTGGAATCACTTTTGAATATTGATAAAAATTCTGAGCCATTATTGCCTCTTTCTGGAGATGATGCAGCAGTATCTGGCTTCTTCAAAATTGATAGTAAATGGTTGGCGCCATGATTTTCCAGTTGCTGTGTAGGCTTCTTCAATAAAGACAATATATTACTAGAATCCTTTTCGTTCCCTTTCTCTTGTGCCAGTCCATACAACTTGGTAAAAAAGTCTTGGCCTTTCATATCACTCTGGGCTTTGTTATCAGCAAAGGATGATGTATTTCTTTCCGACAGTGGAAGAACTACTTTGTTAGCTTCAGCTAATGATTTCTTGCACAATAAATTCAACAAATCTTTAGAACTACTTTCTCTTTGAGTTTCTTTTTGAGCTTCTCTTTGATGACTTAGAGTATTTAAAATTTCTTCTGATGATTTTTCCTTTTCGCGCAAATCGATATTATTATTCAAAATCCCCAATAAGTGTTTAGAAGAATGTTTTTCTTCATTTCTACCATCACGATTTAAAATACCTAGTAATTCCTTAGATTGATCTGTCTTTTTATTAGCATCACTTCCACTAGTTTTTCTTTGAATTAACTTCATCAAAGGAAGATCCTTATTTTCGAATTTAGGTCTTGAAAAAGTATCTGGATTAGGCTGCTGATAAGAACTAGATAACTGCTGATGATACATAGGCAAATTTTCTTGAGCAGAGCGTTCTGGTTGTAGTAATTGTTGTGGTTGTCGGACAGGAGACAGAAAATTCTGTTGAGGAGTAGATTGCTGATACGCAGAGATGATAGGGATACCATAAAATGGCACATAATATTGTAAAGGCACTTGTCTCTGCAACTGGACTGGGGAGTTGTTTTGAAACTGGTTCAAGAATTGCCCTTGCTGTTGTTGTACTTGTGGTAGTGGTGGTTGTTCATGATGTTGTAGGTGTTTCTGCTGAGATTGTATTGGCTGAAGGAGCTTGGTAAAGAAATCAGGTAATGGGAGGTTTTTATTATCACCTTCAATTTTTTTGCTATGTGAGTGCAATACATCAAGAATCTCTCTACCTGCGTCTATTTGCTTTTTAGCATCTTGAAAATGCTTCGTAGATTCTCCAATCCCTAACAAGATTTTTAATTGAGATTCTGCGTATTTTTTCACTGTCTCTTCATCATTTATTCCTTTCTGTTTGCTGACCCAGCGATCAATAGGCTTTATCATAGAATTCACTAAATAATAACTGTTTGAAGAAACTGTACCATTCCTACACTCCTTCATTAACTTCTTCCAATTTTTCCATTTGATGTCATTAATTTCATATCTTACCAAAGGCCTAAATTCAAACTCTTCAGGTACATTTTTCACCAAAAATATTTTATAATTTTTACCATGAATTGTTCTTTCTACATATTCATTCTCGTCAATAAGATCAGTCACATCAAACCCTGTTTCCTCAAGACATTCTCTAATAGCACAAACCTTATCCTCCTCGTCTTTACTTATCTTCCCTCTAGGAAAACTCCATGATGTTGACTCTGTTCCCTGGAGTAGTAATAATTTATTCAAACTTTCATTAAAAAGCGCCACTCCTCTGACCGGAATTGTTGATTTATATTTCCCAAATCTTGCTAACGCATCTGATGGATCACCCCATTGCCACACTGTTGGACAAGTATCAATAATTTGTTTAGAAAAAGACTTCATTTTTAAAGGGGGCAACAAAGGATTAATGGCTCTAACAAAATCTGAATAAAACCATTGTGCTTCTTCAATTTGGAAGAAAACCCTTTCGATAGATGATAAATCTTCACTTGGGCAGTTTATCACAAATCTCACGAGCAAGTCTTCGAGACTCTCCTGTAAGGGCGAATTCACAAACCCTTCTCTCAACGCTATCGACATATTCTTTAATTTTATTTCAATGTTCTTCTTCTTTCTGTTGGTATTCTTTTTGTTATTAATCTCTTATTAGATATAGCTAGATAAAAATTATTATATTATTATTGTATGTTTATTTACGTGATTATAGAGTTGAATTAGCTTCGTCCATTTTTTTTCTCTAGTTTTCTAGGTTTTGCTAAACGCGCCAATGTTGTAGACGATAGTGGGACATCTTACACCATGCAAACCGGCGGTTGACGAGTTACAAGAGCCAAAGCTGAAAATTACAAAAAATAAAAAAATTGTCGAGCCAAATGATTTTTTTGTGTTCTTGCTACGATGGCGCTGTAGCATTTTGATATATATTACATAAATAACTAGGGTACAACAGGTTATAGCAACAAGAGATGAGACTTTTTCAAAAGCATAAAACTCATCTTTGTGACATGATCATATTATTTAAAAAGGCATGTCGTAGCAATTCTTGAGCACTTGGTCTTTTTTCATATTCAATGATAAATGTCTTTTTCAAAAAATCTTTGCAATCTTCTGTGCAAATCATTGGAATCTCTGGCGTGGTTTGAGTACCTATTCTGAAAATAGCTTGCATTTGACTGAATTCAGGAAATGGATGCTTCCCAGTAAACATCTCAATGATTAAACAGCCTACTGACCAAATATCTGACTTCTCACTATTTGCAACTTGTCTAACAACTTCGGGTGCCATCCAATACACTGAACCTTGTAATGAGGCTCTCTTTGATTGCGAAGTTTCTACTTTCTTCGAAATACCAAAATCTGATATTTTAGCGCCGCCGGTATTATCGATTAAAATATTGCCACCTTTGATATCTCTATGTATAATATCTTTGGAATGTAAGTATTTTAAACCTATGAGGATTTGTCTTGTGAAATTTCTAATTAAGGGTTCCTTGAAAGGGCCATAGTTGCTTAACATTGAAGAAATAGATCCACCAGGGACATATTCCAAAAAAATATTTAGAAAAGTTCCATCAGATGATGAGCCCAAATATCTGACAATTTTTTCGTGTTTTAACTCTTTAAGTATTGCCATTTCCCTTTGTAAAGCATCGATCATATACTGTTTATGACTCTTATCTTTATTTCTTTCAATGTTATCCTGCCTATTATTATTTTTTATTGTCTCGTCATTCATGGGACTTTCGCCTTTTAATGTTGCATTTTTATCAAGAGCACCAGTTATGTCTGATTCATTTCCAGTATTAACTTCCAATTTATCAACCGTAGGTAACTCCACCTGTTTTACTGCCATCAATTCACCAGTAAACGAATTTAAACCCAAATAAACAACCCCAAAACTACCAGCTCCTATCTGCTTTCCCTTCAACCAGTTCTTGGGCCCACTGCTAGTAGGTTCGTTACTCTCGAGGGAAATACCTCTCATCACAGCTTCTACATCTTCCATATCGATCTCATTATTAGCAATATCTTCACCGTCAGAGCTTTCTAAGCTATCCAAATCTAGTAACTCAATTCTCGGTTCGGTGTTACCAGTGGTTATTGCCATCGACAATCTTTTATTTGAACCATGGCTTTTATTTAAAGCTCTGGTAGGCGTATTTGGTAATGAATTTTTTTCTACTTGTTGTTCTTTTAATGATCCTTTACCATTTGAAGTTATAAATTTATTGTCAAAATTCAAAAGCGCAAACTCTGACCCGCCGTTAGAGTTTTTGTCGATAGAATTAGCATTCAACTGTAACTCAGGAAGAGGAGGTGCCTTTCGGGGTATGAATCTTGATTTGGTTCTTTTGTTGTTGATATCCATAAAGTCTTTATCATCACCTAAAACTGCCTCATCCAATTCACTCGCATTACTTACCCACATATCTCCAATGGTCTTCGAAATATTTTGCATTGTCATTATACTAGTTCTAGAGACTGAAGACATCATTGACATTCTTGAAAACGCTCTAGACATTCTAACCGAGTATCTGACAGAATTTTTGATGGTTTGTTGAAGCTGTGAAGATGGTGTTTCCGGAAAATATTCTGCCAAGTTTGAAGAAATCAACTCACTAGGAGGTCTTTGATCGTATAAAGATTTCAAATCTCTTTTATTTTTTAATCGTGCAGCCTCTTTATAAAGTTGTTCCATTCTGCCCTTTGGAAGTCGACGCAAATTTTTACTTGTGGTCGTATTAACATTTAAATATTTAGTTTCACTTTCAGAGATTGATTCGTCGACACTATCACTATCCTCACTATCACTGGTAATAAACTTACTTTTCTTTCTTGCAACACCATTAATTTCATATCTCATGGAAATTTCTCTTGAGGTCGCCAATGCTTCCATGCTTGGTTTTTCCTTATATCTGCAAAAAATGATTCTATTTCTTTCAACACGATCGGGGGATTTAACTAAAGAAACAAGTTCAACATCAAACATTTCATGAAATTTATTATCATTATCCAAGAAATAAGTAGTATACTTCTCGTTTTGTGGGAGCCTCAACCTTTTTAAAAGTTTTTTTTTGACACTTTCGGCATTGTAGCATCCTGAGGTATCCATTTTTTTAACCCTACCATTTTGTAAAATGAAAACAGCAACATGTTTGCCCATTTCTGTTACTGGAGCCAACGAAGTAATTCCACTACTTTCTTTAGATTTACTCTCTTTTGGTGTTTTGATTTCTTTGTCGTTTATATTATTATCATCATGAGTGCTTCCAACATTGCTAGTTCCCGAATTTCTTTTGAATTTTCCCTTTTCATTCTCTTCATGATTATCTGCAGAATCTATGGTTATTGTCGAGCCATTATGACTTTCCAAAATCAGATCAATGGCACCATTGTCATCTCTCTGTTTCACCAATAAGTTATTAAGTGTTAATTGACTTGTTAATTTATCAGCATTAGTCCCTTCAGTTTTTCCAGAGTTATTACTTAATTTTTGCTCCTTGTTAGTATCCATCTGCTTGGGAAGCAGTAATTTGAAATGTATTATATTATCAGTAAACTGTTGAGCAAGATCTTTGTCATTGCTTGATATTTGATTTTCCATTAAGCTACTTATTTTGAAATAAAGTATTGATCTTTCGATCCTCACTAGGTCTCCTATTTTCAGGATCCCCAACTCTTTGAGCGAATCATAATCAAGCTCAATTACTAAGTCCAAATTTTCAATGCCATTTTCAATAAATAATGGTGCATACTGTTGGCAATTTATCGAACTAAGCCAATCTTTCAAAACAAATTCTGAGCTATCAATTTCCCTGAATTTTTTTGATAAATTGTGTGACATTTGAATGTCTTGTTGCTATTAAATTATTCCCTTGGAAGGTGTATTGCTTCTTTTCTTTTTTTTTTTTTTTGATCTATTGTACATGATAATATAATAGCTATTGTAATAATCTGTAACCTAGCGATAGATTTCAGGGTTGTAAGATCTATCATATTACCCGGATGAGTTCTCAGAAAAAAGGTCGGTGCTGCTACTAAATCACCCCAACATGATAAATCGAATATATAGATAGATAGATAGATAGATAGATAGATAGATAGATAGATAGATAGATAGATAGATAGATACATGAACAAAAACAAAAATGTAACTAAATAAAATTAAATAAAAATTATTACAACATTAAAATAAACATGAAAAAATATAAAAACATTGAAGTGTTTTTGCCTCAAAATATAGGTGCTCTCATGGCATATTGATTTCGGGTAGCGTGGCAATCTACATCAACATACCTGCAGGTTGAAATAACTCAAACCTGCCTCAACAAGATATCACAGAATACTTTGAGTGAAAAATCAACCATATTAGTAGAGATTAGTTGCGATTACAAGTTGTAGGTTAGAGCTAATAGTTAACAAATTATTTGAAAATAATCAAATTTAAAAAAAAAAAAAATTTCAAAAGAGAAATAGATATAAACGAAGTTTGATCAAATTACAAGAGCTCATGAAATGTATCATAGACACTTATATTGTTTTTTTTTTCTCTAGAAACATAAAATAAATAAATTAAAATAAAAAAAAAATAATTAGATACATAAAATAAATAAATTAAAATAAAAAAAAATAATTAGATGGGTGTGGAAAACACAAAATTAAAAGATTTATTCCTTGGTATGATTCCTATCCGGTATGTAAAAAAGACAAAAACAACAAACTAAAATAAAAACAAAAATAAAATAAAAATAAATAGATATTGCACAAAATTCTAATTTGAACGCTTATCAAAAGCGTTCATCAAAAAGCAATATAAAACCAAAGACAAATAGTTTAAATATAATACGAGGATGTGATTTTAACTGATAGATCAGAGCCAATAGATATCATAACACATTGAGTTAAAAAGTAAGTTCTGGTGGAATACGCTTCTTAGTTTTTTCTTTTTACTAAGCCTTCTTCAGTTCCATATTCTCTAAAATCATTAGTACCTTCAACAACGTTTCTAATTTTTTCATATCTTTCAACTTCAAGTTCCCAATTTTGCTTTTCCTTTTTCTTACTTTTGTCAAATAAGTATTGATCTGGTTTTCTGTAAGATCCACCAATTCTATCCCACAAGGTGGTGAATTGACCGTAATTATAATTGAAATATAAATGATGGATAGTATGGCAAGCAGCACCATTAACAACTGGATCATTAGTCAAATATTCGCCATCATGAATCAAAACAGTCCAAAAGTTAACAAAAACGAACAAAATCAAATAAGAAATTTTGTTTAATGGGAACAAAATTGGATATAAATGATATGGGAAAGATTGCGCAAACCCGTCAAATGGATGGAAAGCATGAGAAGCATAAGGAGTGGTAACAATCCATTTGTGATGAGGTTTGTGGAATCTTTTGTAAACGTTTGGCCAATGCAACCATCTGTGAATACAATAAATACCAAAATCAGTAAACATAATAAAGAGTGGGAATTGCAAGGCAACTGATAACCAACCTCCTGTAGATTCATTGACGTTCAAATACAATTTGGAGTATCCATTCAAATCAAGAAGCCAACAAGGAACTGTAAAAAAAACCATTACAGGAATTGATCCCATAGCATGCTTAATTTCAAGAGACATTTGATTTTTCAAGTATCTT
Organism: Saccharomycopsis vini; assembly: GCA_031124825.1. Lineage (NCBI taxonomy): Eukaryota > Fungi > Ascomycota > Saccharomycetes > Ascoideales > Saccharomycopsidaceae > Saccharomycopsis > Saccharomycopsis vini. Next base: position 126,492 of record JASTUB010000003.1, read on the forward strand.
GGATGATTGAAAATTGCTTTATCAAATACAAAGTAATATGAGAAAGAAGCGGCAAAAATATATAACATCCAGCCAAAAAGAGTACCAACAGTTAATAAAGTAAGTGATTCACGTAGCCAGTGATGTCTTGGGAAAATAGAAGAATACATATCTGCAGATTCTGGAAGCAAGTGAGGTAAATAACCGTAAATGTCTTTCTTGAGAACATATTGATTAGCTAAGTTGAGCAACTCTTCATTAGTTTGTGCTCTGTTTGGAAGAGAAGATAACGAGCTGGCAAAATCGAGCACATTATTTGAGTAGTTTCCAATTCTGAAGTTCTTTGATACAGCAGCAGGTATATGTTTAGTTAAACTTGCGGGGAATAAAGTGGCATACACCTTATCAAAAAGGAAGTAGTCTGCAAACTCGAGGACGAGATCCATAGTTTATGAAATGCACGAATGTTTTTTTCTGAATTGATAATAGATAATATTATTTGCTATGTGATTATATTGATTAAACAAAGGGACAATCAATTATTTATATCAAAAGTTTAGAAACCTTTAAAAGAATACCAGAAGATGAACTGATTCTTTCAAACGAAGAGCTCTTATAATAGAAAACAAGTAAGGGGCAGAAAAGGTAATGAAAAAAAAAAAAAAAAAAAAAAAAAAAAAAATAAAAAAAAAAAAAAAAAAAAAAAAAAAAAAAAAAAAAAAAAAAAA
>JASTUB010000400.1:0-15737 GCA_031124825.1 Saccharomycopsis vini
TTTTTTCGTTGGAAAATTCTCTCTGAAAATATCAATGAGATTCATATCTCTTAAAAGGTATTGTAATGCTTCTTTGGTATTTTTTCAACACAGATTATATTGTACATATTTATGAAGAGTTAAGAAGAATATATAATTTGGAGGGTTGGCCGAGCGGTCTAAGGCGCTCGACTCAAGAACAGTAGTTCTTCTCAGTTAAAAAGGCTGGGTTATCGATTATCGTAAGATGCGCGAGTTCGAATCTCGCATCCTTCAATTATTTTTTTTCTTAATTTCATGATTGCAATTTGGTTTCCTTCGTTTATGCTTAACTTTTCATCTGTCTATGTATTCTTTTTTTTTTTTTTTTTTTTTTTTGTAGAAGAGAAAGGATCTATTTTATTCATGATTCCTAAAGAAAGGAAATCCTACTTATTTTTTTTTAATATCTTTATATGTTTTCCCTCAGATCAAATATTTTTGATATAAAATAGGCTTTGAATTGTTTTTGATTGATTTTATTTCTGATACTTTCCCCATTCCCTAAAATTTTTAAAAATAAAAAAGAATACTTAAAAATTCAAGCAGACTGATATAAAAATGAGCGGAACGAAAATAATGAACAACTATTTGGATACTTTTGTTGGCAGTATTGTTTGCATGAAACAAGTTGGAAATTATATTCCAGTTTGTTTAAAATGCTATGCTCAAGTAAAGAATACAAATCTTGGTCCAGACAAATTTCTTGAAGCTCATCGTGCCTACAACTATTTTGCTAACTATATCACCACTACAAGATTCCCAGATCACTATCTTGCTACTTATACAGAAGATCAACAAGCTCGTTTAAAAAAATATATTGATGAAAATTTTATTTGTGATGATAATGGAGAATACCTTGGATTTAGATTTCCCCCTGGCTCATACTACACAAAAACATGCAATTGCAAAGGCGATTTATGTGGTTGGTATAAGGGCTTTTGTTTGGTTGTTGCTGATTCTAAAGGCTTTTATTATGATTTTCTCATTGATCCTCAAGCTCTTGCATCAGTTTTTGGTGGATTCGAAAAGCTTCCACTATCTGAGTTTTTTAATTTCGACAAAAAGTCCGTGTCCAAAAGAATTAGGGAATTATTGCAAATTGGAAAATTTAGTCCCCGTAAAAATAATAATAAAAACAGAAAAGGTGTTTATAGAGAAAACAAGTTTTTAATACACTGGAGACCATATGATGTTCTCAATAAAATTTTGGTTATCCGTCCCTTTGGTCTCTTCGAAAAACATAGATTAGTTCAGAAACTTACACAAGCAGAAAATTTTATAAATGGTGTTGAAACTCAGCTTAATGAGCTGATGAAATTATCTTGTGATAGAACTAAAATTGGTGATGAAGGCGCTAAAGATGTTTTTTCATTTATTTGACCAACAAGTTTTACATGTCTTTTCTAAAAATAAGATAATAATATAATTACAAATACGTCTGTCTCTAATTGCAATGCTTTGCTATGCTCAAGTAAAGAATACAAAACTTGGTCTGGACAAATTTCTTTGAAGCTCATCGTGCCTACAACCACTTATACAGAAGATCAACAAGTTCTTTTAAAAGAATATATTGATGAAATTTCCCCGAAGTTGTTTTACTTGGTCCGTATTCGATTTCTGGGGGTCCTACATACTTTTTTACTTAATTTTCATATGGGCTTACATTTTCTTTTCTTTTAGTTTATATTTATATATAATGTTTTTCCCAAAATATCCCAATTATTAGTTATTTACTTTTTTTTTTTTTTGTCTATGGTTGTAAAATATGTTTCTTTTTATATGCAGTTTCAATAAAGATATAATTTAGAAATGGTTTTTATGTGCTTATTAATATCTCTTTATTTCTTAGGATCACGATATTGTTAATATCGTGATTAACATTATGATGTCCTTTGAAGTACAGTAACAACAATAATTGTTGTACATTGATTGGATTGTAGTATAACTGAGTCCCTTTAGATAAATGATATAAATCACAGCTAACCACAAAAAGGCTAGCAAACGCTTATCGTCATTATTCCACTTTGAACTTTTACATAGTTATGTCTTCAATGTGCAGAGTAAATAATGGGTACTTTCTTACCACCAATTTTTACAACAAGCTTGATGATCTTTGTTTCTTCCTTCCTTCCGAATTGATTTACAATTGATCTCACTAAACATATTTGATAAATATTTTGCATGGCTCATCAAAAATTGCATCACCTAAAACAATTTCTCAAAAGAAGGGTGGAGGAAAAAAAAAAGATGGTTCAAAATACAAAGCATAATAAGGATCATTGAAAGAAAAAAAAAATAAAGATTGAAAAACCAATGTCATTGAAATGGATTAGTGACTGAAATAAAATAAAATTGGCAGAAAACAAAATCAGCCAAAATAAATAAATAAATAAATAAATAAATATAACAAAAAAAGATAATTAACAAACAAATATTATTTCAAGGAAAAAAAAAAAAAAAAAAGTAGTTATAACAAAACAGGGAAAAAGATAAATAAAAGCTAACCAAAAGAGTATTCAAATACAACGAAAAAAGAAATGAAAATGAATTTTCATTTCATCCTAGACTTCAAATTTAACAACAACTAGAAGAGCTGTTACTATCAGAAATATTAACTCCTCTTTTTTCTGGAATAGCGGTTGTTCCTTTTTTGTCCATGATCATATTGGCCAAATCAAAGAAGAAATCGTCGATATTTTCGTTATTTTTAGCACTAGTTTCAATAAATTTAATGTTTAATTCTTTTGCCAATGCTTCACCTTGAGCTTTGGAAACAGCTCTTTGTTCTTCTTCATCAGATTTGTTTCCGACCAAATATATGACGGCGTCATCACTACAATGTTGATTAACAGTACTGTACCATGCTTTGACGTTTTCAAAAGTACGTTCATCAGTAACATCATAAACAATGGCAATTCCCATAGCTCCTCTATAATAAGCAGTGGTGATAGTTCTAAATCTTTCTTGACCAGCAGTATCCCAAATTTGTAATTTGACAGTTTTACCATTCAACTCAACGGTTCTGATTTTGAAATCTATACCGATAGTTGTTATGAAACTGGCATTGAACTTATCTTCCACAAATCTTTGTAATATACTAGATTTACCGGTACCTGAATCACCGACTAATAATAATTTATACACCGCCACTGGTTCTTTAGATGCACTCATTTGATTTCCTCCCTGTGACATGGTTTTATTTTTATATTTTGATCTATTATTGAATTTGTATTAGTGATGGGGGAGTTTTCTTAAATTAGATTCTTTTTTTTTTTTTTTTTTATTGTCAACAAAAAAGAAAATGTGATGTTACTTTGTGTGATCGAATCAAAGTTGTCCTGATAAGAAGTACCAATATTGAAAGTAAAATGATACGATAAATCAACAAGCAAGCCAAACAAGAGAAAAAAAACCAAAAAAAAAATCTAATTAATTATTTAATGGAATGTATGAGCGTTCGGACGTGTGTGTGTGTGTGTGTAATAAATTTAGAATTAAATTTTAGGTATTAATTACTTACAAGATGGTTATTTTAAAATTTTGTATTCTCAAAAAAAATCCCCATTCAGTTTGTGGAAAAAAAAAAAAAAAAAAAAAAAAAAAAAAGACAGGAACGAGAGAGCCACTACTACTACTACTACTACTAAGAACAACAACAACAAACAACTACAAGTACAACAAGAAGAAGAGGGAGAAGAAGAACAGAAGAAAAGCTACCCGTCTGACTTACTGTAACGAACTAGTCACCATAATGTTATGATATGTGCATGAAAATACATAACAACACATAAGTTTTTTTGTTTTTGGCCTCTTTTTATTTTTATTTTGTTGTTCAAATCTGGTTTATTTTATTCATCATCACACAAATTTATCCTTTTTCTTTTCTCTTCTTTATTAATAATTTTCCTTTATCTATTAAATTTTTATAATTTTTCCTCTTCTGTTCTACAGCAGTTGGTCTTCCGAAGATTTTTATTCCGAAGATTTTTATTCCGTCAGATAAATTGGTCACATATTACTAATTTTATAAAAAAAAAAAAGAAAAAAAAAAATGAAAGTCTTACTATAAATTTTTTTACTTCTTCCAAAGAAAGGAAATAAACTAAAGAAAGAGAAAGAAAATATCTATAGTCAAAGATAAAGGAATATATTCCTTACTATATGCTGACTTACTATGTAAATAGCAGTGAAGAACGAACGTGATTTGAATTTCTACTCTCTTGTTTTAATCACCATGGATTATTATAAACGAGTTCAAGATTAAGACTAAAACCATCCGCACTGTCGGTGGGATCCTTCTTACGATTAATTTTACACTTTTTTTTTTTTTTTTTTTTTTTTTTTTGTTTATATAAGCAATTGCTTATATATAATATCAGTAAAAGTATTCTTTATCGATCAATTTTATCACCCCATGTGTCAGTAAATATATTTATTTACGTTTCCAAAAGGTAGGGACCTATTTTAATGGGCCCCACGCCTAGGCCTGCAGGTTACGAGCTCAAAGCTTAACAGTGTCCTACCCCATCTTTTCACATGACAGGCTATAGCTGTGGTTCGTAACCTGTCTCCAGTCTCGTTATTGGGTTAGCTTACCGTGGAGTAAGTCTAGTATTCACTATCGAGTAATAGTTGAAGTTAAAATAACAAGAAGATAAATAACACTGAATATGCATTAAGAATTCTAAAAATAAGATTAAAAAAAACATACATGATTGAAGACTAAAAGATCCCTTTCTATAGGTATAGCTGAAAGTTTTGTTTTGTCTTTTTCATGAATTCCAAGTCTTTGGTATCAGTGCTCAAAACACTCAACCACACAGCTGGTCATATTTGATATTTCATAATAGATATATAGTATTATAATTTTTATCAACATTTCTTGTTTCAAAATTAATAAAGATAGCAACATTTATATCAATTTATCAAGTTCAAAGATGGTATTTTCGAGAAATTCTAAATTAGACACCTTTTATTTTCTTTATTTCCTCATCCATATTCCAATCACTGTTTTAATCGATAGTTGTCTTGTAATTCCTCCATCATTCAGACTTGAAATTCAATCAAAGATACTAGAATTTCATATTAGTGAAAATAAAGATTTCTTATTAGCATTCGTCCCATTTTGGTTAAAAATTGCGGGTGCATTTGAAATCTGTTTCCAGCTTCCTGTTTTTTTTGTTGGACTTCATACTTTATGGAATGGCAAGTATTTATTTTTTTTTTTTTTTTTTTTTTTTTTTTCTTTCTTTTTATACATATAAAATTTCATTTGATTATTATATTTAATAACAAACAAAACTAACTAACATTTTTTCAATTATTTTTCTTTATTTATTTCTTTCAAAATAGATGTCAAAAAGAATTATGTGTTGATTTTACTTTATGGTTTCAATGCCGCATTGACTACTTTGTTTTGTATCTGCTCAATTTTCGATTATAATAACGAATCAGCAGATATTGTTGGATTCTCTCTCACATTTGATGATAAAATGAAATTATTTTGGGTCTATTTTCCAACTTTTATAATTCCATTGGTAATGACCTTGGATTTCGGCTCAAGAATATATAATATTTTATCAGCAGCACAATCTTTACAATTGGAAAAAAAATCAAATTAGTTTTTGGTCATTCAATATAATCGTTAAATATAGTTTATTGTTGTCAATAAATGAGAAAAGGAAATTAAAAAAAGAAAAATCGAAAAAAAAAAATAAAAAAAAAAACAACCCCAATATAACCAAAATGAACCTTAGTGAAAGAAGATTTGTAGACAAAACATTTGTTTCGCTTTTGTTACTAGTTATTTTGATTTACCTTATTTTAATATAGCTAAATTTAGATTTATTTTTCTATCATTGATTAGAAATTATTTATTTTAAACCATAAGCATCAATCAATTTGTTGACAAGAGCAATATATTCTTGTTCAGCAGCTTCTTTGCTTTTACCTTTCAAAGCTTCCCATGCGTCCCATTTGGCTTTACCTTTGAAATCAAAACCACCTGGTCTTGTAGTGTCATTATCACCAACAGTTGCTTGTTTGAACAAACCATATAATTCCAATAATTCGTCGTTGTTTGGTTTTTGAACCAAGTTTTTGACAGCGTCGGCCTAATTTCAAGTAGGTTAGTAATAATGATATCAAGATTTATCAATAGAAAAGTATAAAGATTCTCAATTGAGTTCATACTTTTTCAGTAAATTGAGCGGATGACATTGTTGTAATAAATAAAGATGATTGTTAATTTTATAGTTTATTACAATATTTGAATCCTCACAAATCAAGAAGTAGAATTAGGGTGATTTAAATATAAACTGTGTCCAAAATGTTGGTTTTTTTTTTTGGTTTTTTTTTTGCTTCCGCCACCAACAATTTTTTTTTGCCTCTTTCTGCATATTCCCTTTAATACACCCGAAGCAATGGTGTATCTCATGAACATGTGTTTTTTTTTTTTATTTATATTACATGGTAATTTTTTTTGGTAAAGTCTTTAAATAAAAGTAGACTTATGTAAAAAATAATAGTAACTTTCTTCAATGGAACTCTTAATCAAAATCATCAGTAAAATTGAGTGGTTAGAGGTTTTACCTTCTTTATTTTTTTTTTTTTTTTTACAGTAAGTACATCAAGGAAAACTTATATATATATTCAGCGCGTAAAACTAGGTCTACATTAAAATCTATGCTTCTGGTATATAATCTGTTGTAATGAGAAAAATCTTGAAATATCGCAGACAGTGTGATAAAAGTTATAATCAGTTGGTAATATACTATAATTTTTCAACTCCATCCTTGTTAGCTCAGTTGGTAGAGCGTTCGGCTTTTAAGAAAAAGGAACCGAAATGTCCAGGGTTCGAGCCCCTGATGAGGAGTTTCTTTTTCGGTCTTTATTTTTTTTAAACCCTGATTAGGAAAAATTTGAGTTTTCTAAATTAATTAAGTTTATAATTATATACGCAAATCAGAATATCCAAGTTAAAAATTTTTCACTCAACGCAAATAAAAAAAAAAAATTCTGCAGAAAGATGTATTTATAGATCTTAGAACTTCTTTCCACCGCATTGCGTGACTTAAAATATTTAGTATTTTATAAATCCAGCATCAATTACTCAATATGAACAGATATATGCATCACAAAAAAGAAAAAAAAGAAAAAAAAAAAATTCTCGAGAATGAAGAAATCTCACAAAATTAATAAAATTTTAACTAAAATTATTTTACTATATTACAAAGTTTAAGCGATGCACTTATTCATCATTCAATATTTCATAATTGCGCTGACTTTTATCACCAGTCCCTAGGTTTTTAAATTTATAGATTCTTTGCAACAACTGAGAGAGAGAAAAAAAATACCATTTATAAATCGAAACTCGCCAACTTCCATTAATTATAACTTTTTTATTTCATATATCAACGCCAATTCAGTACTTGCAGCGCTCCATCCTCTATCACCACTTGTACTGATCATAAAACGACAAGTCGGATCCACATATAAGTTGCTCAACATTCCACCATGATGTCCAGGAATAATTTGAAAAGGAGTTTTATTATGTTTTGGCTTTTCTTGTTGAGAAAGATTCAAGTCATAAAGTCTAATATTATCAAATGAGCCACACAATACATGTCGATTGTTTGGCATACATTTTACCGAATAAACGGGACCAGATAGTTCAGGAAATTTCATTAGTCTATGAACTTTTGGTTCTTGAAGGTAATTAACATATGGCATTTTAATATCAAATTCTTCAACACAATAATTACGACGTCCAGCGTATATTTTGGTTCCATCAAAAGACCAACATGAAGACATGCACCAAGGGGGGGTTGCGGATGGAACTTTAAAATTTATAACAGCTTTAGAAACACGTTTGTCCCAAACATTTAGAATACCATTGAATGTTGATGTTAAAAAGATATTACTATCTATTGATGGTAATGATTCAGATTCAATCTCTTTTTTCGGTAACTCTTTTGTTTGTTTTATTAAAGCTGATTCTTCAGCCGATTCCTTGTCTTCTTTTTTAATACCTTGGTCTTGCTTTTGTTCCTCTTCATCATCATCATCGGAGCCGAAAAGAGAATCATAATCATCATCTTTCAAAATATCATCATCGTCAGTGGGGAACTTTGATGGGTCAATTTCCACCGAGCTTTGGGGTCGATATTCTATATTGGAAACTTGTGCCAGTATTCCTTTAAAGTCATTAACTATTTTACCAGTATTTAAATCCCATTCATACACTTTTTTATCCCATGCGCCACTAAGTAATCTATCTTCAGAATTATTCAATTGTAAACAACTAATTGCATCAGTATGCTGGTTTAAATATGTTTGGATTTGACCCTCTTGATGTCGTAAAGATTGTAAAGTTATTCCACCCGATTTTAAACCTGATAATAACCATAGAGCTTGCCGTTGAACAGCCAATGCATACGCCGGTGAAATTTGAGGTTCATAAGTTTCTGTATTATTTGAAACCCCATTTCTTTTAAGTTTTAAAGAAGATTTTTTCACTGGCTGTTCATTTTCCCAATATGAAGTCAACACTCCTGCATTCACTATTGAGTCAACTAAAGAATGTCTTTGAGCAACTGTTAAAGGAGTTGCGCCTTCTAATGAAGCAATAAAATCATACCTTCTAATAAACCCGTCTTCACCACCAGTGAATAACCATTTACAACCACCTGATAAGCCAAGAGAATGTATTGGACCCGAATATGGAATTGCCGTTGTCGGATTAATATCAAAGTTTGTAGCATTCATGGCACTTTTTATTAGTCTGAGGCGTTTCTCATCAGGAGTACCCGATGAATTCTGATCTAAATTCTCCAGACTTGAAGAAAGCTTCAGTTTTTTATGTTGATGACCATCATTATCATTCGATTCGTCCTTGTTTTTATTGTTATTTTGTGCTTTATTGTCTCCACCATACTCATTCATTCCTTCTTTAAGAAATTCTTTTAGTTGGTCCATTGTAGCTTTTCCATTTTCTTTATTTTCTGGTTTCGAATTTTCATTGGTTTTTTTATTGTTATCTGGATCATCATTATTTACATTTTCACCACCTTCTTCGTCTCTTCCGTTGTTGTGTTCTTCGTCGTCATCATTGCCATTATCATTATCCCCTTCATCGTCTTCATCGTCTTCACCTTCATCATTATCATCGTCATCGTCATCATCGTCATCATCGTCGTCATCATCATTATCATCATCGTCGTCGTCGTCATCGCCTTCATCTTCTATATCATCAGGTTGACTAGTGGGAATATTATTGTCATAATCTTCATCAGATTCTTCATAATCATGTTCATTTTCTAATACATTTTCATCAATCGCATCATTATTATAGACTAGTGTGCCAGACATAGTCTCGAAGATCTATATTTATTAGTAGATTTGTTTTTTGCTTTATATGTTACTCTCACGAAAAATATCATTAATGTTGATAGGTACTCCAACTTTTTTTTCTTTTTGTTTTGTTAAAAAAGGCTGCATATACCCTCGGAAATCACATGAAATTAATTGATGGCAGAACCTCGGAATACATATCTACATGCTTACATGTCAAACATTCAATTATTAAAAATATAAAATGGAAGCTTCTGAATATTATTAGTTAATATATATATATAAATACTGTTTATTTTCATTAAATTCCATTGAGAGTGCTATAATATAATAATTTGAACAATTGGAAAGACAGCTGGTGTATAAATCTATTTTCTGTACTTCTTCTTTGATTTGTACTTGACAACTTTTGACTTTTGTTCTTGGATTTGACTGTATTTTTTTTTGAAATATTTTGTACTTTCTTTATCATGAAGAACTTCTTGTAATAATGTTTGTTTTCTTTCTTTGTTCTTCAATCTAGCACTATAAAACTCGGATTTATCTTCTATTATTGTACCCACTTGAAAATATTTCGGAATTTGCCATTTTTCTTTCTTATAATGTCTTTTAGGATCAAGAACTGCTCTTTGTTGAATAATTGTCAAATCTTTTCTATATTTTGGGTCTTCAGCATCACCTTTTGGCATGTCAAACCACAGCTCTCCAGAGTTTTTCTCTCTTTGCTTTTTAAGCTCATTTTTGGATACTTTTTTATCTTGAACAGGTATTTGTGATATCAAAGTTTTTTTATCTTGTTTAGGTTGATCTTTTTTATTCTTCAGAAGATCTTCTTCAGGAGTTATTTGTGAATATTTGTTGATTGCAGATTTTAAGTTGTTGTAATTCTGAATATTCTTTATGAAACTTTCATCTTTATTTTCTTCATTTAAGCTCAAGAAATTTTGATCAATAACTTCTTCAGAATGCACTTCTTTCAACTGGTCAAACAAATTATCTAATTCTTCCATTCTGATTTAGTTTAATGTAAACAGATACGCTTTGAATTAGCAGCCTATCACTTTTATATCCTCATCTCAAGTAAAGAAAAAAAATTTTAATTTTACTTTTTTTTCACAAAAAAAAAAAAAAAAAAAAAAGAAAAAAAATGGTTGCGAGCGTTTTTAATCACCGTAGACTTGCATTGAATTGATGACATGATGGGAGAATCATTGATAAATTTTTTAAGCTTTTGTTATTTTAAGTGAATAATTAGAAAGTAGTTCAACAAATAATTGAATGTCTTTGTATTACTTATGCTATTAAAAAAAAAAAAAAAAAAAAAAAAAAAAATAACTAGAAAAAAAGAGAAAAGGGGCTATTCTTTGTTATTTTCATAATCTTTCAAATCAAAGATTGATATCAAACTCATGATGATCATTATTTAAAGAATAAGAAAAAGAAAAAGAGCATAAACCAAAGAAGCTTAAGAACTGATTATATCTGCAAACATTTGCTAGCATATAATTACTTGTCAGGGTATATCCGAATGAGCTTTGAAAGATAAGATCATATTCTCGATTAAGATGACTGAATCTGCCAGATTTTGTGGTTATGAATTTCAATAAAAGAGTTGATAAATAGAAGCAAACCATCCGAAAAGCAAATTTCAAATAAAAACATCTTAAAATGATCAAGCAAGACTGTGAGCAGTAAATACCTCCAATACTTATAAAAATGAACTATTAAATTATGCTAGTCATAACTGAGTACCATAAAATTTAAATAATATCTATAAATATTTTGTGTTTATTACCTTGAAACAGCTATTGAGTTAAGTCATCATTTATTTCAAACTTGATTTTGGTATAGGTGCCTAGGATACAATACCTTGGGTCTTCCTTTACCCGGCGGGGGTGTCTTAAGTTGTCGGATTTATGTATAATGATGTGCTAATATCATGATCCTTACACAACACCACTTTTATTTTTTTCCTTTTTTTTTTTTTTCTTTTTTTTTTTTCTCTCTCTCTCTCTCCTTCCACCTTTTTTCGTCTGTTTTTTTTTCGTCCTCATTTTTTTCTAAAAAAGAAAACTTTTCCTTTGGATTTGTAATTTGATCAGATAATAATCAGTTCTCAGGAGTTGTTGTTGTTGACATTCGGAAGACAAGAGTTTCTCTTTAATTACAATCCTTTGTGGTTGAACTTTCTTTCATATTCTATACCATCATTCCCCAATCTGCAGAAGATCCTGAACAGCAATGTCTTCAGCTATAACCCAGTATTTTTGTATGTGTGTTATCTGTTCATATATATATATATATATATATATATTAGATTTGAAGATCGACTCTAGTTTTCTAAATATTTTCCATCATTCAGCAAACTAACATTGAATTACAGTCAGAGAACCTAAAGCCACTGGGCTTGTGTCTGCTAACCCTACATATGAACCTGTCAAAAAGTTCGATCCTCCAACCACAGGAAATGTTAAAGTTTCTCTTTATAGTTCCAATGGCTCTTTGTTCGCCTTCTCTCAAGGTAACACTGTGGCAGTGGCCAATTCAGATAATGGAGATGTTATCTTCACTTTGGAAAATGAAGCGGTCCAAGATTTGCACTTTTCTCCAAATGGATCATATTTGGCCATTTGGGAAAGACCAACAAAATCAGTAGCAGATGATGGAAATACCATTTGGTCTAAAAATGTGAAGATCTATAATATTGCAAAAAGATTGACTACACCATTTGCTGAGTTTACAGCCAAAACCCAAGCTGGTTGGAAACCTCAATTCACTGCAGATGAAACTGTCATGACTAAACCTTACCCAAATCAAGTTCGTTTTTATGAAGTTGACGGTGAACAATCTGTTAATTTCGAAAAACCATCATACAGTTTGAAGATTGAAAATTTAACTACATATGCCTTATCTCCAGGCAAAAATCCAGCAATTGCAGTTTTTGTTCCTGAAAAGAAAGGCAAACCTGCTTGTGTTAAAGTTTTCACTGTTTCTGCTACAGGTTTTAATCAACCTCTTTGTAGTAAATCTTTTTTCAAAGCTGAACGTTGTTCTTTGAAATGGAATGCTTTAGGAACTGCTGTATTGGCATTGGCTTCAACTGACGTTGACTCTACAAATAAATCTTATTATGGTGAATCTGCCTTATATTTACTTGGAATTGCCGGTGCTTATAATTCAAGAATCAACTTAGATAAAGAAGGACCTATTCATGATATAAATTGGTCACCTTCCTCAAGAGAATTTGGTGTCATATATGGTTACATGCCATCACAAACTTCTTTTTTTGATGCTAGAGGCAACCTGATATATTCTTTACCACCATCAGCTCGTAATACTCTATTATACTCTCCTCATGCTAAATTTGTATTAGTTGCTGGTTTCGGAAATTTACAAGGATCAGTTGATATTTATGACAGAACAAAAAAATTCAATAAGGTGACCTCTTTTGAAGCTTCTAATACATCAGTCTGTGAATGGTCACCAGACGGTAGATATATCTTAACAGCAACAACTTCTCCAAGATTAAGAGTTGATAATGGAATCAAAATTTGGCATGCTAGTGGGAAATTAGTTTATGTTTCAGAAACAAAAGAGTTATTTTCTGTTGGTTGGAGACCTTCACCAGTTTCAAATTTCCCAGCACTCAAGGCTTTAGAAACAGATTTTAAAGTTCATGAAAGTGCAGAAAAAGTTAAAACTACAGTTGTTAGTAAACAAAAAACTGGTGCTTATAGACCTCCACATGCAAGAAATAACAATAATGCCAATGTCCCAACTCAGACACTTTATGAAAAAGAAATGGCTAGTACAGTCGGATCATATAAACCACCAACCAAAACAAAGGCTATTCCTGGTGCTGCTCCTCCTCAAGAAAGTAAAACTACAGCTAGAAATCGTAAAAAGAAAGAAGCGAGAAAAGGAAAAGAAAGCGAGAAACCAGAAATCAATGATACCAACAACACTAAAAATGGCAATGCTTCTCCACCTGGGGGTGCGGTTTCTGGTGGTGTTTTGAGTTTAGAGCAAAAGAAAATTCAAAATTTATTGAAAAAACTTAAAGCAATTGAAAATTTGAAAATGAAACAAGCTGGAGGTGAAAAGTTGGAAGATAATCAAATAACCAAAATCAGTACGGAAGAAAAAATTAGAGCTGATTTGCATGCTTTAGGCTGGAATAATGAATAAATATAATTATTCTAATGACCGACACAAAAACAAAAAAAAAAAAAAAATAAATAAATAAAAGAAAAGAAAAAGTAGTATAGTATTTTTATGAAGTATATGATTCTAATTTTTTTTTAAGATTTTTTTTTCTTTTTTATTTTTTTTTTTTTTTTTTTTTCTCCCTCGCATTTTTTGATATAAATTATACATGCATCTTATTAGGCTGGATGATTACACATCTAACAAATGACTTACCAGTCTCTGGAAATGTAATGTTGAAGAAAGCAAAGTAAATCGAAATATTTATCTATAGGGATGAAAGCAAAACCTAAGGATCTTCAATAAAGAAATCAAAAATAACAGGAAAACTTTCATGATTTGGAATTTGCTTGCAAGCCAACAATTCTATCTTACAAAAGTTTCATTAATTTTTTAGTTTATGTTTTTTTTTATTTTTCTCGAGATATTCAGACATAGCTTTTACTAAAACAAAATTAAACAAAAAAAAAAAAAAAAAGAACTTAGAAATGAGGATATAAGTAAAACATTAATTTCCTTTTATTAATAATATTAAATTCCATAATATGATCCTTGATATTATTTCCTTCTATTATTATTATTATTATTATTATTATTATTATTATTATTATTATTATTATTATTATTATTATTACTGTTGTTGTTGTTGTTGTTGGACATTTTCATTTTACTTCATCCTGATAACAAATAAATCAGTAATTTAGGATCAACGTATCAATAGCGAGGAAAAATTATTTGAGACTTATGCGATTGATTCTAGAGAAACAGACGCTGAAATTCTCAGCCCTTAAGTTATTTTTCTCTTTTTTTTTTTTTTTTTTTTTTTTTTTTTTCTTTTCCTAACTCTAACATCATAAGTAGTTGAAAAGATGACCAAAATTGAAGAATTAAAAACTGCAATTAAAAACTAAAATAGTAGGAAAATAGTATATGTATGAAATCATGAACGTAATTAACTAGAGAGCCTAAGTCCATTACATGGATTAAAAAATGAATAAATAAAAAAGAAAAAAATAATTATATATTAGCCACTGTTACAATTCTTCCCAGATTTTTCTCCCTTGATTTTTGCCCCTCACAAAGTCGTATTCATCGTTAACTACCTTTTCAATAAAATAGCTGCTACGATTTTCTATTTCTTTTTCTCATTTGCGGTACCCCCCTGACATTCATAATCATACTTGAATATCTCCTTTATTTCTATATCGAGTCTTGAATGCGCAGTTGATTTCCTCTTATATGGCACCTGTTTTTCTCCTGAAATCGTGGTTAACAAAGATATTGGACTTTTTTATATCACCATGCCCAACTTTGGCATGGTGAACTTTGTTGATGCTAAATATTAGACTTCTCAAAAAGCCCAACGCTGTTTTATTTTCAGGTATTTCAAAATCTTCGGTAACGCATCTTAAATAATCGTATACTTTCAAAACTTGGATATTAGAGCTCTCTTTAGATATTGCTATTTTTTTTCAATTACACAGCAAAACTTACGCGAGTTCGATTCCCGTATATCCTGGTCCTGGGTTGATAAAAATCTAGGGATCAAATATCTGGAAAGTGTTAAGTTCATAAAATTAATATATGATGCGATTGTAAAAAAAATATATATGTATATCTTAGTTCATAAATGTACGAATCATTTAAATGTGAAAAAAAAAAAAAAAAAAAAAAAATCATTGATTTTTGTTATTAAGCGAAAATTGATGTCTTTGTTAGGCTTCCCCTTCTATTTAGACTACAGTTCATAAATGTACTAATTAATCATTTGAATGTGAAAAAAGAAAAACTAAAAAAAAAGAGCACCTTATATGTATAACTCATAAAAGGCTTCAATATAAATCGATTATGGCGAGAAAAAAAGGAAGAAAAAAAAAAAAAAAAAAAAAGATAAAATAAAAGAGATGTTTCCTAGAAATCAAATGGTCCCTAGCAGGATCGAACTGCTGATCTTGGCGTAACATTACCGATATAATGATTGATATTAGCACCACGCCTTAACCAACTGGGCCAAGGGACCAATTTTATATGAAATGAATTTAGCCATTTTCTCTTAAAGCTAATACAAAACATGACTTCCGTAAACCCATCCATGGTATGCCCCTTTGGTAGGCTACACACTCTCAATCCCATCAATAAACTCCAAAAGAACCATAACC
>JASTUB010000401.1:0-15700 GCA_031124825.1 Saccharomycopsis vini
TTTTTTTTTTTTTTTTTTTTTTTTTTTTTTTTTTTTTTTTTTTTTTTTTTTTTTTTTTTTTTTTTTTTTTTTTTCTTCTTCTGTTCTTTGTCGTATTGACAATTCTATTAGTATTAATAATAATAAAAAAACCAAAAAAAACAACCAAAAAAGGGTTTAGAAATTTCTGGACGGAGTTTCTTATTAAAATCTTTAACGGATCTTGAAAACTCTCATGTTTGTCTTACCGACCCGAAAAAAACTGGAATTAATTACCTATTTGGGAAGACACAGGTGCTTTTAGTATGGAAACAAAAGGCTGCATCTTCGTGCATTAGAAAAACTCTTTATTTGACAGGAACAATCAACTATAGTCCCCGTAAGTATTTTAACAATTTCTGCCGCCTTTTTTATATGGTGCTTGTGGTTGTTTTCTACATGTAAGTATATGATTAGTCAGGTATTTGCTAATATCACCATCCAACCCACCATAACTCATTTAGAAACACTGATTGTTGTAACATTTAAAATCAAAACCATTCATTAGTCACAATAATAGGTTATTTGTAAGACAAAAGAACTTTCTTCTATCAAAAATTAAAAGAACAAAATACTTTCTATTCTGCAAACATACTGTTGGTATTTGAAAAAAATAATAATAAAACAGAAGTATTACATGTGTTAATACTCCAGTAATGTGGTGCTATTATTTCTACGTAATAATCTTTGTATTTTTTTTTCATTCATTCGTATAATAAATATATTTCAAAAAACAATTTTTTTTTTTTTTTTTTTTCTTCTTTCCCCTAATATTTATTTTCTATTCTACTTTTCTTTTTTTTCTTTCTCATTTCATTTTAATAATCCAGATTAAATGTTCTGAGAAATGGGCTAGCGGTATTTTCTTCAAATAGTTCATTATAATATTTTTTATTTTTTGTCAAAACATGCAGATTAGATTTATGGGTTGCTTTATTCAATACATTATTCCCATTCATATTTAAGTTTTGACTGCCAGTAATACCTCCATAAAGATTTGGATTGCTATTGCTATTATTGCTAATGGAGATATTTTCATCATTAGTGCTGTTAAAAAGCTGTTGTTGTTGCTTTTGAGTTTGATTTTGATTTTGAAATTTTTTGTATTTATAATCATAAAGATCTGGGGACCCTGGAGCACTATTGTTTGTTCCAACATTAGATGAAGGATTGATTTGTTTTAATACCGATTGATTAGATTTAAGTCGAGTGCTTTGCATCATCATTTCATACAATTCCCTTGATCCTTTTAATCTAAGATATTCTGACATATCGTTAGTACTATTATTGTTATTATTACTGTTTGTAATTTTTGACCCTGTTGCTTGATCAATTATTTGTTTCATGAATTCAGGTTGCTGTAATAGAATCTTGATTCGGCTATTCACTTCTTGTTCAACCACATATGAGAATTCTTTTTGGTAGTGAATCCTTATATCTTCAATTTCTTTTTCCATCATTTCTTTTTGACACATCAATTCTTGATCAAAATTTTCTTCAATTCTTTTTTTTTCTTGAATCAACATATTTTCCTTCATTTTTAATGATCTTTCTAAATTGTTCAACGTTTGTTGCTTTGAATTAAGCTCCAATTCTTTTCTAAAAATTTTGATACTTATTTCTTGCAATAAAAGATATGTTGAAGGTCTTTGGGCAGAATCAACAACAATACATGCATTGATCGTCAATCGTAACTTTTGAGAATAATGTTTTGGTATGTCTGGAAACTTTCCTTCTTTGATTTTCGTTTGTAATTGGAGATGTGTTTTCGCTTGAAATGGAGGATGTAATGCACATAATTCATACATCACACATCCAAGCGACCAAATATCACTCAATGGAGTATATGGTTTATCCATTAAGACTTCTGGGCTCATGTAATAAGGTGTTCCCACGTACGTTGTAGCAAAATCGCTTTCTGAAAGTAAAAGTTTTGCAAGTCCAAAATCTCCCAATTTGACAAAGTTATCTTTCAATAAAAATACATTATCAGGTTTAATATCTCGATGAATAATAATCATTTCATTATTGACAACTTGGGGTTCATGACTACTCGATGTGCTATATTTATATTTATTATTTGATCTCCTTATCATCAAATGATCATCATCGTCATCATCTTCTTCATTATCATCATGATTGTCAGTTTGAAATATATCTGTTAATATTGGTGGATCCACACCATAATGACATCTATATAATGCCATTATTAATTGGGTGAATATACTCCAGATCAAATCTTCTGGCACATATTCTTGATTTTTTTTGTAAGTTTTGATAATTTGACTAACATCACCACCATCACAATATTCCATATATAGATATACCATGTGTTCTTGAGGCACATGTTCATGAAAAATATATTCGACAATATTTGGATGGTTCAATGATCCTAGAATCCGAAACTCATCAATCAATTGTGATCTTTCTTTTGGATTCATATGAATATACGAAATTTCTTTTCGAACACATAATCTTCCATCACTTTTGCGGCGCACTTTTCTAACATTACCAAAAGATCCTCTGCCAATGAGCTCCAAAATTTCAAACTGTTGTTCATAGCTCATTCTTCCTGTTGTTGTTGTTGTTGTTGTTGTTGTTGTTGTTGTTGTTGTTGTTGTTGTTGTTGTTGTTGTTGTTGTTGTTGTTGTTTATTATAGTTTTGTTTGCTTTGTTTTCTAGAAGAATGAAAGGTGATTTTCTTGTTACAAGACAACTACTAATAATTAAATGAAAAAAAAAACAAAAAAATAGTAAGCAAATTATCAATTTTCAGATAATGGTTAATTGATTATAATTGTTATTAATTTAACAGCAACGAACAAATTGTGCGAGAGTTATATTTATCAAACCGCAGAGCTTCTCTATTATTATTCTGTGATCCATGCAAAATTTACCTACACTTTTTTTTTTTTTTTTTTTTTAAAGCAGCACCACGCTCTTTATTTTGTTTACTTTTTGCCAACTTATTTGTAATTTTTTTTTTTTTTTTTTCTAGATCCCTTCCAAAGCTATATTGATGATAGATACAGACAATTGCATAAATTGTCGCTATAGCGAGCTATAGCTATATGCATAAATCATGTATGTTACTTTACACTTTTGTTATGCTTACCTATAAGATACTAACATCTTTATAAAACTATCTTTTAAGTTTGATGATAGGATGAACCTTATATTCATATAAATATAATAAGAAACTTGGGGATAACCAAAGAACTTTACAATGAAGGTTAGATCATGACAGTTTCAATAAATAAGGGATTTTTTCTAAAGCTCAAAATCACGGCTATTTATTGGTTTTTACAAAAAGCACCAAAAAAAAGCACCAAACTCAAAGGGGGCCCAAATTTATTTAAATATTATTTAAAATTATTAGTGGTATATTAGATTGGATCTTTTTTCAGCTCTAATTGAATTCAAAACTATTTATAGCTACTACCTCTATTCAAATGGGCGACGGCCTAGTACTAAGAGAGGTGAGTTTTGGGCCCTATTATTGTTATGAGCGCGAGCACACCAAAACAATTATTAGGAGAAAAAAAAATAATCAAAAAAAAAAAAAAAAAAATAGTCTACTGTAAATATAAATACAAAAAAAAGTTTATAATAATCAATCCAACCAATTAAGAAATAAATAGTTAGAGCAGCAGTTCAAACTCAATGTCATCATGGCACCGCCATCGTCTTCTATTCTAAACTCAAATTCTTTATGGTCTCCTTTAGATACTGTGAAAGATGCCGCTGAAAAACTTGGGATCGCTAACCTCCCCAATGATGTCGCCAATGTGGTGGCCATGGACGTTGAATATAGAATATATCAAATAACAGAACAAGCTCTAAAATTCATGAGACACTCTAAAAGAAAAACTTTACTCACAAAAGATATCAATAAGGCTTTAAAAGTTCTTAATGTCGAACCATTATATGGTTATGGTAATAATATTGGTCTGGGAAATGGAAAGCCATTGCCATTTAAACAAGCTCTTGTAGGACCTGGTCAAACCTTATATTATATCGATGAAAATCAAATGGATTTTGAAAAATTAATCAATCAACCTTTACCAAAAATTCCAAGACTTGTCACTTTTACAGCACATTGGCTTGCCATCGAAGGTGTTCAACCAAATATTCCTCAAAACCCTTCAATAAATGAAATTAAAGCTATTCCAGCTAGCGAGAGAGGTTCAATGCAACTTTTAATTATAAATGGTAATTCATTCACAGATGATGTTGCTAAGAACTCTGCAACAGACGCCACAGGCTCTGCTGCTAGAAATAGCAAATTCGATAGCCTTAATAATGGATCCAATAAAAAGAATGCGCTATCAACAAGACCATTGATTAAGCATGTGGTTTCTAAGGAACTTCAACTCTATTTTAATAAAATCATTCAAGTATTGACATCATCACCAGAAAACAATCCAGAATATGAGTACTTGAAGAATGCAGCTCTTGTATCTTTGAGATCAGATCCTGGCTTACATCAATTAGTACCATATTTTATACAATTCATCTCGGAAACTATCACCAATAATTTAGTCGATATTTCTTTACTTCATATCATGCTAGAATCAATTTATTCATTGTTATTGAATGAAAACATATTTCTTGATCCATATATCCATGCATTATTGCCTTGCATCTTGACTTTATTATTGGCTAAGAAAATTGGCAAGTTGCCTACTTCCATTGGTCAATTCAATGGTATCAATAATGGAGAATTTGAATCAAAAGTTGAAGTCTATCTTGATGAATCCCTAGCTATTAGAGATTTTGCAGCAAGTTTACTAGACCATATATTGGTGAATTACGGAACAAATTACAATACTTTGAAACCTAGAGTAGCGAGAACTTTGTTGAAAGCTCTTCTACAATCTAGTATCAATGGATCAGCCAATAATGGCGGAAACGTTAGCGATGGAAAAGAAAGTAAGCTGGGTAGCAGTTCGGAAGGACCTGGCCAACAGCAGCCTCAAGATTCAACAAATATGTATGAGGTTTACGTGAAGAACCTTCTTAGAAATTTTGGATGTTATTATGGTTCTATTATTGGAATCAAGAAGTTAGGAAATGAAATCATTAGATTGAATTTTTTGGGTAATTTGAAAGTATGGTCTGATTTCATTTTTTTCGAAAATGAAATTGAAAAAAAAGAAGAGATTAAAGAAAAAGTAGAAAAAAAAGATGAAGATGAAGATATAGAAATGAAGGATGATTCAGGTCCAGCAGAGGCTACTGTCACTGTTACTACCACTGTTACTCTGCCAATAGATTATGCTCAAAGACTTACTAACAAAGAAAAAGAAATTCTTTCAACAGTGATAGTAGACACATTAAGAGATTTGAAGAGCGACAAGACTCAATTGATGATAAAAAATAAAGATGATAAGAAGCCTGATGATGAAGTTGTACTGCCAGAAAAACTAAAAGAAACAATTGGTGATAAAATCTGTGAAATCTTGAAAAAACAAAGTGATTTTAAAGATATAGTGGATGCCATATTCTTTGGTGAAATTTGAAATATTTTTTTTTCCCTTTTTTTTTTTTTTTTTTTTTTCTTTATTCTTTTTTTTTTTTTTTTCTATTGTTTTTTCATTTCATTTTTGTACTATTGAATAGTGTCTAAACATTATTGAATGCGGTTGAAAAGAGCATTGTATTATTATTGTTGTTGGTGATATTTTCTTTGATAAACTATATTATCCCTTTTATCTTTTGCTTTGTAGTCTCATGCACCCCCATCTTTGCTGCTGAGAAACCCCATACTTGATTTGATTGATGATGACTCACGCACTCTAATAAACTCTCTCTGATAATCAACCATCGCTGTTGGTACCCCGATTGCTGAAATTTATTTTTTTCCTTGGAAACCTGAAAAAAAAAAAAAAAAAAAAAAAAAAAAAAATCAATTGTATTAATATTTGGCAAAATCCCTTTTTCTCATTTTCCTTTTTTTATTTTTTAATTCTTTCTTTTTCTTCATCATATTTATTTCTCTGTATATTACTTCTTTCAATTAGTAAAACCCCATTAGTACATAGACACAATGGTTCAAAAAGTTCTTTTATTAGGTACTGGTTTCGTTGCCAAACCAACTGTTGACATCTTATCTAGCACCGAAGGTGTTGAAGTTACTGTTGCTTCTCGTACACTTTCTAGTGCCCAAAAATTGGCTGAAGGCACATCTGCCAAAGCAATTTCTCTTGATGTCAAAGATGAAAAAGCTTTAGACGCTGAAGTCTCCAAGAATGACGTTGTCATTTCTTTGATCCCATACATTTATCACGCCATCGTGGTTAAATCAGCTATTAGATGCAAAAAAAACGTCGTTACAACCTCTTATATTTCTGATGCTTTGAAAGCTTTAGAGCCAGAAATTAAAAAAGCTGGTATCACTGTTATGAACGAAATTGGTTTGGACCCAGGTATTGACCATTTATACGCTGTTAAAACCATTGATGAAGTCCACAAAGTTGGTGGTAAAATCAAATCTTTCTTAAGTTATTGTGGTGGTTTGCCAGCTCCAGAAGATTCTGACAATCCATTGGGTTACAAATTTTCTTGGTCTTCAAGAGGTGTCTTGTTGGCTTTAAGAAACAGTGCCAAATACTGGAAAGATGGCGAAGTGGTGAATGTCACTTCTGAAGGTTTGATGGCCAGTGCTAAACCTTACTATATCTACCCAGGTTTCGCCTTTGTTTGTTACCCAAACAGAGACTCCACCCCATACAAAGAATTATATAATATCCCAGAAGCTGAAACAGTCGTTAGAGGTACTTTAAGATACCAAGGATTCCCAGAATTCATCAAAGCTCTTGTTGATATTGGATTTTTAAAAGAAGACCCAATTCCAGCTTTGGACACCAAAATACCATGGAATAAAGCTTTGGCCACTATCTTGGGTATCGAATCCACTAAAACCGAAGACTTGATTGCTTCTATTGAATCTAAAACCGTATTCCCATCTGCATCTGAAAAAGAAAGAATCTTGAACGGTTTCAAATGGTTAGGTCTTTTCTCAGAATCCTCAATCATTCCAAGAGGTAACCCATTGGACACTTTGTGTGCTACTTTGGAAGAATTGATGCAATATGGTGAAAAAGAAAGAGACATGGTTGTCTTGCAACACAAATTCGGTATCGAATGGGCTGATGGTACAACCGAAACTAGAACTAGTACTTTGGTGGACTTTGGGGAAATCGGTGGTTACTCTTCAATGGCTAAGACTGTCGGTGTTCCTTGTGCCGTTGCTACTTTACAAGTTCTTGACGGCACTATTAAAGGTCCTGGTTTGATCGCTCCTCATTCCCCAGAAGTTGTTTACCCATTGCTTGATACTTTGAAAGAAAAATACGATATCTATTTGACTGAAAAAACTTTATAAGTTAAATAGCTAATGAGTAATAATAGTATTTAATTAAATCTCAAGTCTGCAAAAAAATAAGGATGAAAAAGGCTCTTAAACATGTAACTTATGTTGTCAAAACATGATAACAAATAGTGTATATGCATTGACATTTACGTAATTTGCACAGAACTGTGCCTTTTTTTTTAATTCATTAATTCGTAACGGTTAAAATCAGTAACATTCTAACTTCCATATATAAACGCTTGAACAATTGCCATGAAATGGAAAGGTCAAAGTAAAGCAAAAATTTATTTTCTTTTATTTTGTCGATCATTCATATTCGCTCTCATTTGATTCGCTTTCCTTTTCCATGTATTCAAAATTATCATCCTCCACACTAAGAGTTTTATTAACCAATAATTTGAAAAAATTGCTACAATTTTCCTTGTGAATTTCATAACTATACCCATCTGTTAAATCATTCAGAATCTCCAAATTAAATGACTTTGAATTGGCAGTGTTTGCCAAAATCACTTTTAGGTCTTTATCGGGCTTCGATGGATTGAATTCTTTCAATTTGAAAGCAGAAATATTAAATTGAATGCAGATAAAATTCTTATACTTCAAAAGACAACTGAATGAGTGTGATAGCAATGCAATTTTCTTCCAGCTATTATAATCACTCTTGTCGAGAAAATTGACGGCTTCTTTTGAGCTATTCATCAATCTGTTTTCTTTTGCTGATTCTAATAAATCAAATTGGCCTTGTAAGGAAATAGAGTTTTTAGATATTAGCTTGTCAATAGATTGGCATATTAGATAGTACTCTTCCAAAGTCTTCAATTCAATTTTACCTAGTCTTCCAATAATATTTTCAATATAATTCTTGTACTTTTCACAGAATTTCAAATCATTCTTATTACAGTCAATATTACCAAAAGACTTGGACAACAACGTAACAAATTTCTTTCTAGAAGCCCTTGATGCACTCACAACGTTATAAAATTCTCTAAATGCGTGAACGTCTTTGCCATGAATAACACCTTTTAGTTTCTTTTCAGAAAAGGCTAATTTCAAACCCTCGATATACCGACTCTCCACCAAAGTTTCATGTTTAGAATGAAGATCTTTATGTAACTCATATGCAATATTCCTGATATAAGTATTGTTGGAGAACTCAAGAGCAATGATTGTTGTCATGACAAGCCTTGGATTAGCAAAACCTTGCTTTACCGCAGTCTCCAAGAAATTAACAAAAATATAAGTATTTGCATTCTCCAGTACACATAATCCCAAAACCCCATCCAAATATCTTTGCACCAATGGTGCACAAATCCCGTCGTTTTCTTTAGCTGAGTATGAACCATGAAAAACATCAACATCCAACTTAATATTAGAAGAGCTAGAAATACCCAACGTAGACTTTTTAATAGCATTTTCTTCTTCTTGAATCAAAAATTCTGTAAATCCTTGAATAATAACCTCTTTTATATCAATATTCACATGATCTGGCTTTTCAAATTCTCGGTCAATAATTTTTAGTACTGAGTCAGTTAAAAATAATTTCGCATGGTATCCACAAACATAAATTAAATTTCTTATAGATATTCTTCGAATCAGACTATTCACAGTGTCTCTGCAGAAGGATATGATATATTTGGTTATAATACTGGTAATGCTTTCACCCTCCTTCAAACCAATTTTGGATTGAACAAATAAGTTCCTATTTTTCTCAAAATTGCAAAACCGACCAAAAGACCCAATCAAATAAATTAAACGAACCAATTTGGGGTCATCTGTGAACTGAGAACTTTGAATCTTATTAATATAAGGTTTAATAAGCTTTAAACAAGAAATACATGCATTTGCTAATTTGGAAGTGTCTTTATTCATTTCAGATAAAGTCCAGACACATGGCATTGCTTCATTTAATTCCTTTACATTGAATTTTGTCAACCTTTTCAATAGAGACATTTGTGAGTCATTGATAAATTGCGGCCGCAAAGATGTGGCTTGAGGTAGAACGTTTTTGAAAATTTGTAGAGTATAGTAGCAAATGGTGTTACTCGTTGACCTATCATCAGTCAAATAAGGAGCTAATAACATTAATTGATCTTGAGAAATTAAATGTCCATCGAATTTACTGAAAACCGATAACAATCCAATAAATCTTTCAACCTTGTTCTTTTCAGAATCAGTTTCATTGTATTGTATAGCAAAATCAATCAACTTTTCTATAAATACCTCCATAACAGTCATAATCTCATCATGATTGACAGAGAAAACAATTTTTTTTCTATGATTGATACCTTTTTTACCTTTGAATAAAATAAATTGTCTTATAAACTCTTCAAAAAGACTCCAACTTTTGTCATTTCGGCTGATGGCTCTAGTCAAAATATCCGCGCGATCAATAATCAAAGATGTTATTATAAACTCATTTTTAGCCTTTTTGTTCAATTCTTTATGAATGACTGTAAACCAGATATCTATCAAGTTTTTAACAGCTAGGTCAATAATCAGAGAGTCCTCATGGTGAATGGTTCGTAATAAATTTGTGACTATCTGAATTCTCAAGTCAGCATCATCTGCTTCTTGATAAACAGAATTGATAAGTTTTAAGATTCTTCTCTGAACTGCTGTAGATTGATCATTAATTCTTTCAATAATTGCTTTATGAAAATCATAATTATCACTTGCATTATTTGTAGAGATATACTGGCAAATCAAATCAATCACTGCATCTCTTACCAACGGGGACTGATCATCTAATCTCATGAATAAGACCTTTTTAATTTTTGCGTTAGAAAGTATTGAGGGATCTCTTTTGATGACAGATGATAAATTTTTGATTGCTCTAGTCCTTGATTTGATTTTGCTATGATTGAGGGAGCTCAACACTAAGCTGAGAAAATTGTCATACAAGTTAATCAAGTTTTGTGAACTTAAAACGCGATTGTAGTTTAGAATGGATAGCTCATCAACATCTTTTTCAGAGCCGTTAACTAAATCAAACTCAAATTTCTTATTATTAATTTCTGACAAATACTTCATGTAAAGATGTTGAACAGTTTTAAATGCCTCATTAATAGAAATCAACTTTTTTTCAATGTTTCTTTGATTTTTGATAATTGTAAGCTCATTCAATAGTTCATCGCCTTTATCCTCTAGCTTGTTTTCTGAATTTTCATGTTTTTCCTTCAAAGCATAAGCAACAAACTCTTGCTTAAGTGACTCTAGAGTTTGCACCCATTTAAATAACAAAAAGTGAAAATTTGACTGAAAGTAAACGTTCTCGTTGGCTAAATTCCGAGTGTAGTTCAAGCATCTCTCATAAAAGATAGTGAGTTCATTGAATTTATCAACAGTGATATTGATTGAAGGTATCAACTGACCACGGCTTTGATCCTCTAAAACTCTTTGTTTCTTTTTCAACGATAGAATCTTACAACCAATTAAACCAATCATCTCCAAGGAAAATGTTTCGACCGCCGACAGATATTTAGATGACGTGAAAACAAACATCAAAGTACTCATCAATGAAAGTAACATAGTTTCGGCGCCTGACCACTCCGGCAATGGCAATACTGATAATAAATCCTCTAAAAAAGCTTCAATTAAGTTTTTATGTGCAGCATCTGGATTGTCTGATAGCTTAATAATCATGAATGATGCGATCTGGCCGCAAATAGTGTTGAGAGAATTTTTTTCTTTATCAAGGTACTTTTGAAAATTGGATATTTCCTGGTATAGTTTTGATTTTTCTTTTGATGAAATCTTGACTTTTCCGCTTTTTGGATCAGTTATGAAAATACTGCTTTGGAAAGTTTCATAGTATGAAGATTTAAAAATGAAATTTTTCCAAATGGGTATTGAAAAGCTATAATGAAATAAATCATAAGATTGAACCAAGCGGAGAAGAAGTATGGTAAATGCCTGTATTTTTATGCCTCTATGACTCAAATTGAATTGACGGGAGCTTGAATATTTCAGATTACCTAATTTCTGAATGTTGAAGTTATTCAACACTTCCTCCAATATAAAAATTCTTTGAGATTCATATTTTCTGAAAATAGAAACCAAAATGTCCATACAACAATTTTTTAATAATTGGACAATATTTGGCGGTAACACAATAGCAGTAGTTGTAGCTGGGGTAGAGAATATTATCAGGATGCACATGTACTCTAGCTTTGTAATCAAATATTCATTCAAGTTGGCTATATGATTTTTAGATTTGGCAGCGAAATGTTCGTCTAGGTTAATATACATATCTATTTTTTTCAAAACATGAAGCACTAAATTCAGCAATCGATAAAGTTCTTTTCTAATTATATCCATATTTTTATCGGTTCCCTGTGCACTCAACTCCACAATCACGAATAATATTACTTCTTCAATGAACTTGGAGGTTAACTCAATAACAGGCGCTAAATAATCTTCTATGTACAAATTAGCTTCGTGTCTCCCAGAAAGAAAAACGGAGAGGATTATAGAAGTAGAACGCAAACCGTTGTCACACATTCTTAGATTAAACCGAAGTTCATTTGTAACCTCTCCAGAAGAAATTCCAGATAAGATGTAAGCAAGATCTATCTGTAAACAGTGTTTCACAGAAATTACACATAGGCTCTCAATTCTGCTCAAATATTTTGCATTTAGGATTTCGTTATTATAAGATTCACTTTCAAAATCAAATTCTTTTTTCTCACCATTGCCAAAAGCTCGCTGTAAAAAATCTTCAATAGTCAATAAAATTTCGCTATTTAAAACACAAACTTCTTTGTCAGATTCATTTGACACTAATGCCATGTGATATTCTGCAGGCATAAAATATTTCTTTAAACTTTCGGGATTTATAGTACACTCGTTCCAACCAATTGAGTCTATCAAATTAGTTAATTGTGTCAAAGATGACAATCGTAGCTCAGAAGAATCAACGTATATCTTCTTTTTCGATTTAGATTCATTTTGATCATTCTTTTGATCAGTAGAATTTCTCGCATTTATTTTTCTTTTTTTATTACTAGGGAGTTCATGCGATTCAACTCCAAAAAAATTGTTGTTTTGATAGTCTAATTGAGTATTGGATTGAACTGAGCTAGACCCAGGCACGTTGTTGATGGTATCATTATCTTTTATTAGCGTCGGCGGTTTATTTGTGATACAATCCAAAATTTGTTGTGATATATACGATCTAGAGTCAACATTTATTCTATTCATTTGTGGTGTGCTATGTTCCTCTTTTGCAGATGAGAGATTCTCTAGTGCAAATAGCTCTTTAAACTTCAAATCATTAAAATCAACAGAGTCTTCAGCTTGCACCAATTCTTCCATGTATTTGACAATTGGTTCAAGATAGGAATCTTTGTTCCCTAAACTTGTCCATACTTCTCGAAGGGTCAGTGTTTTGGCAGCGCTGTGTACCACAGATATATTCTGCAATGAGAAGTTATAAGAGGATGAAAGAGTTGAAACTAAATTTTTGTAGTTAGTAAGTACATTTTAAGAAGAATTTAAACGCTGCAAGTAAATTATACAAGGAAGTGCAGGTGCAACGCTAATTGGTAATAAAAGTGTGAGACATACCATCTTGGGTAGGTATAAGGTATTTGAGAGGAGTTAGCCCAAGTGCCTCCTGGGATGAATGCGGGAGCTGTCTTGAATTATTCATTGGTGTCAATGAAAATCAAATTACAGGTCTTGGTGATCGGTATAGCTTTTTGATCTTTATTTTTTTTTTTTTTTTTTTGTTTTCATTTGTGCCTTTTTCGCCTTTTTTTTTTTTTTTTCATCTTTTTTTTTTATTTTTTCACGCGCACGCGTCAGTTGTTACAAGTTTCCAGATATGTAAATGTGTCATGGACATTGCATTTTGACACTTTTACACGCATCTTCCCCCACAAAATCGGTTGCAAGAACCAATCTAAATAATCAATTATGGTACACATTTTTGCAGTTTGTGATAGTATTTTTGACAACATATACCTTTTTTTTTAAACTAATTTTTGAATATTAAAAGCTGAACCACTTTATTTCCGAAAATGACCTATATTCAAGAACCTGATGACATCCCAAGCAATCCAGTTGTAGTTGTAGGTGGTGGTCTAGCAGGCCTATCAGCCGCCCATGAAGCATACTTGAATGGTGCCAATGTTGTTGTTTTAGACAAGCAGAATTTTTTTGGTGGAAACTCTGTCAAAGCAACATCGGGAATAAATGGCGCGTTGACTAGAACCCAGGTTAACTTACACATCAATGATTCGGTACAACAGTTTTATAACGATACTATGAAATCTGGAAAGAATCAAGCTGATCCTAAATTGGCAAGAGTCTTGACCTATGAGTCTGCTGGCGCAATTGAATGGTTAGAAGACCAATTCAAACTAGATCTCAGTTTGGTTTCCAGATTAGGAGGGCACTCTCAACCAAGAACACATAGAGGTAAAGACCCAAAATTTCCAGGCATGGCTATTACTTATGCATTGATCACAAAGTTAGAAGAGCTAGCGCAACAGAATCCATCAAGGGTTTATATCTCTAAAAAATCTAAAGTTATTGATTTGATTAAAGAAGATAATGTTTGTAAAGGTTTAATATATTTAAAAAATGGCCAGAAAAAATATAAAATATATGGACCAGTGATCTTGGCTACAGGTGGGTATGCTGCCGATTTTCTTTCTAGAGACTCACTTTTAAAAGAATACAGGCCCGATGTTCTCGAGCTATCAACAACAAATGGTAATCATGCTACTGGTGATGGTCAAAAACTAGTCATAAAGCATGGTGGGATTGGCATTGACTTAGATAGAGTCCAAATACATCCAACTGGTTTGGTTGCTCCCAATGATCCCAAATCCAAATTTAAATTTTTAGCTGGAGAAGCATTAAGAGGCGAAGGTGGAATAATGTTAGATGGCACTGGCAAGAGATTTTGTAACGAGCTAGGTACAAGAGATTATGTCTCTGATAAGATGACAAAAGTGAAGTACCCTATACGTTTAGTTTTGAATTCCAAAGTTGCTAAAAAATTACCGTTTCATGTTGCTCATTATGAGTCGTGCGGTTTAATGAAGATTATTTCAGGTGCAGAATTGGCAAAAACTATGAATATTTCTACCGAAAGGCTACAAAAGGAATTTGACGAATACAATATGGCTGCGAAATATAGATACAAGAATCCGAGATCAACAACCATAGATAAATTTGGAAAATTGTATTTTGATGGGGCTCCTTTCAGAGCCGAAGACACCTTTCATGTCTGCCTAATTGAAAGAGTCGTGCATTTCACAATGGGGGGTGTTAAAATTGATTCTGAAGCTAGAATTTTGACTTACGATAACAAAACCACAAAAAACCTTGTTCCAATACTTGGTCTTTATGCTGCTGGAGAATTAGCAGGTAATATACACGGGTTTAACAGACTAGGTGGTTCTTCATTATTGGCCTGTGTTTGTTTTGGAAGGCTCAGTGGAAGAGGTGCCGCAAGCTATTTATTGAATAAACTATCTAATTCTAAGCAAATAGGAAAAAATATTGACGTTGTTAGTTTTGATAAAAACAAAGCAATCAACAGATTAAGTCATATTTATCTACACTTGGAACCAAATTGCAACTCTCTAACAATAGATTTCGGTAGATTGGGTACTACAGGCTCACCAGAAGCCTCTAACACTATTAAATCATCAATACTCCAAGAAAAAGAGGCTCAACCACTAGAAAAACATAAATCAAAAAAAGAGAATATTGGAAATATAAAAACAAAAAAAGGTTTTTCGATTCCAGCTCGCTATATAA
The DNA here is from genome assembly GCA_031124825.1 of Saccharomycopsis vini. Lineage (NCBI taxonomy): Eukaryota > Fungi > Ascomycota > Saccharomycetes > Ascoideales > Saccharomycopsidaceae > Saccharomycopsis > Saccharomycopsis vini. The sequence goes on from JASTUB010000401.1 coordinate 15,167, forward strand.
CACCAGAAGAGCTAGCCGAACATAACAATAAAAAATCATGCTGGATTGCAGTGAAGAATGTTGTTTTAGATGTAACTAATTTTTTTGACAATCATCCAGGAGGTAAAAAATCCCTTTTAAACTTTGCTGGAAAAGAAGCCACTGTAGCCTTTGAAATGCTTCATGATGATGATGTGATTCCTAAATATGCAGCATCAACTGTAATTGGTATTATGAAGGGCCGTGAACCAGAGCTAGACATTTGAACACATTACTTAGGTCTAGATGATTATTAAAAAAAAAATTTTTTTCTGCTATTTTCTTCAAGTATTTTCTATTTCTTTTATGCTATTTAAGAGATACCTTTGAAGATTTAGGATGTCATGTTGAAATTTCTGAGTTCTAGATTACAGTGTGCATGTGTGTGACAATGATTGTTTTGTTTAAGAATTGGGTAGAGATGTTTTTTCTGCTCAATTTTTTATTTTATTTTATTTTATTTTATTTTATTTTATTTTATTTTATTTTATTTTATTTTATTTTATTTTATTTTAT
>JASTUB010000402.1:0-15601 GCA_031124825.1 Saccharomycopsis vini
AGCCGGCCTAGTATAGTGGTCAGTACGAGTCGTTGTGGCCGACTAGACCCAGGTTCGATTCCTGGGGCCGGCATTTTTTATTTTTCTCAAATTTAAAACTTTGGTTGGTTCTCACCTTACATTGCAAAAGTGAAAACACAATTTTAGTTTTACAAATTTAACAATTTTCAAATAGCCAAAAAATATAGAGTAATATAAATAATACATAATATTCATTTCAAAGCAATGTATTTTTTTAAATGTTCAGGAATAGCATCTAACAACCCTTTAGACTTCAACCAAGATTCACTAAAGAGTCTGTCTGAATATTTATGAGCTGAATCAGCAATAATAGTGACGACATTTGACCCTTCAGGTAAACTTTGTGCAACTTTTGTTGCTGCTACCACATTCAAAGCAGAAGTACCACCGACATACAAACCTTCAGTATCTAATAACTCATATAACATTGCAATAGATTCATTATCTGGTATTTTGATCGCATCGTCAATGATTTCAATATCTGGTTTCAAATTGTCAGTTATTCTTCCTTGTCCAATTCCTTCGGTGAAAGAAGATCCCGAATTATCTAAAGATTGACCATTTGATTTCACATAAGCATATATACATGACCCAGGAGGATCAGCAACAACTATTTTTATTTTGTCTCCCAATTGATCTTTTAAGTATCTTGAAGTTCCAGCAAAAGTTCCCCCAGTACCTGTGGAACAAGTGAAACCATCTACTTTGCCTTTCAATTGCTGGTATATTTCAGGACCAGTGGTTTCAATATGTGCTTGACGATTGATGATGTTGTCAAATTGATTTGTCCATACTGCATTAGGTAAATTTTCGGCATGTCTTCTAGCTTGATGATTATAGTTCATTGGATCTTTGAATGGTTTGACAGGAACAGGAAAAACTTCGGCTCCCAAGAAACGCAAAGTATTTATTTTTGTTGGCGACTGAGTGTTTGGCATATAAATCACACATTTATAACCTTTGGATCTACACACATGGGCTAGACCTATCCCAGTATTCCCAGCGGTTCCTTCAATCACTGTGCCTCCAGGTTGAATCAAACCTTTTTTCTCAGCATCTTCAACAACGTATTTTGCAGCTCTATCTTTTACTGATCCACCAGGATTCATGAATTCTGCTTTGGCATAAATGTTTCTTCCATATTTTTCTGATAATTTAGTCAATTTAAGTAAAGGAGTGTTCCCAATTGCATCAAGAATCCCGTTATTACTGACCAATGGAGTCCATTTTGCAGCCTTTGATGAGCTACTCATGAGTCTTCTGAACATATTTCAAGCTTTTGTTTTTATATTTTTTTTTTTTTTTGTTTACCTTATTTCTCGCTTCTCAGTGATTGGGCCCCCAAGGAACTTGAAATTTTCAAATGATCTCCCTCTCCAATCAATACTGAGACTTATCGCAAAATCTAACAGAGTCTATTACTAATATATGACCAATTTTCTGATATTTTTTTTTTTGGCGGCGGCAGCGATTTCACTGTCAAAAAAAAGAGAGTACCAATCGTTTGGAAATTATTTCGGAATATCAGCTGCCTGCGATAAACAAAAACTGTGTTTTTGCTACAATTAATGCCTTATAGTACAACATCATACAAGCTTTAAAATAGTGGTGCAGAGCAGTAGTCAAAATATTTTTCATTCAACCATTTTCCAGTCTCCTCAAACTCCCATAATTTTTTCATCTTTCAAAATTGAGTTTATTATTTTGATTCAATTGTCTTCATGAAAATAGTTGAGCAGATTATTTATTCGGGTATCCGAACAGATTCCAATAAGTAGTAGAAAGCTCTGCTTGGAGCTTGCTTTTCTTTGTAACTTTTCTATTTGAAAAAAAATTTTTTTTTTTAAGTTCATGAACTCCATATATCAAGGTAACATTCGTAATGTGTCGATCAAACAAAACCAATACCTAAACTGTAACTACCATATCAAGAAGACTTGTGTTTTCTTGAGCATCGGCAATATTAACACAAAATTTTGAGCCTTAGAATTTTCCACTTTTAATATTATTATTAAAGCCAGTTACCTGTTTTTTTTTTTTTTTTTTTTTTTTTTGTTTTGTTTGGTTTTTCACAAACACAGCATACATTTATAGATATAACTATATACTATAAAAAGGAAGACATGTTAACAAGGATATTTCTTGTTTTGAGACTTTGCATTATATCACCAACCATAATGTTCACTGCTTTTAAACAAAGACAAAATATTATAAGCTAATAGGAAAATACAAATTTTGAGTTTCATCAGCATCAAAAAAAATATGTTTTTTAATTTACTATTTTTTTACGATATGTGATATCACAAAAATTCGTACACTAATTTTTTTTTTCTTTTTTTTCACACTCAAAAAGATTCGTACATTTATGAACTAAGCTATTTACTAAATAGAGGGGGAAACCTAACAAGGACATCAATTTTTGCTAGATAACAAAAATCAATGGTAAAATTGATATTAACGAATATATCAATGAAACAAAACCCTCAAAGTATAATCAAATAAAATCAAGATAATAAATCAAAATAAGGTAATATAAAATAGAAGTAATTAAGTTCAATTTTTTTTCGATATGTGAAGACTGTGAGATAAAGATAAGTGATTTCAAAGTTGTAAGAAACATCCGTGATAGTTTAGTGGCTAGAATCCCCGCTTGTCGCGCGGGGGACCGGGGTTCAATTCCCCGTCGCGGAGTTCTTTTTTGCTATAATGTCCTGAAAATACGTTGTCACACCTTATTTAGATTCTTGAAATTGCATTTAAAAGACTGGAGCTTATTTTACCGAGGTTATCAAATATAATTTAGAATAATTGTGAACTATGTATATAGTAGGAAACAAGTAAAACTGTTGAATAATAATACAATAAATAGGTGCGTTTAATAGCTGAAAAAAAGAGCGATTAAATTAAAACAGAGTTGATAATATGAAGAAATATATACGTGATTCCTTAACATAAACGTAACAATTAATCGGCTTATATTTTTGAAAAACCAACTGTCTGAAACTAATTTCCATTTAAGTTTCCAAATATTTTTTAATTTCTAGTGATATAGAGACACAGTGGCGCGAAACGTATTTGTTTGGTCATTTACAATTATATGTGTGAATCGAGGGTACTAATAGAAATTAAAGAAATCAAATGAATACAACGAATGTACAGCATCTGCTTTAAAAAGATTTTCTTGTATGATCTGCTTTGTCTAATCTAAAAGAAAGCTGGTGGGTTTCAACTTTTTTTTTTTCCTTTTCCAGTTTCAGCTTTTCTGTATTAATTCAAATTTATTCTAAATTATTGTTTTTCAATAACAACCCACCAGTTATCTCTCTCATATCCATTCTCAACCACTTTGCCTCCTGCTAATCTCACATTATCTTCCAATTCACCTTGTTTGTACAAATGATAATATCTCATTTTAGTTTCAGGCGCTTGTGGTTCTTCTACTTTTTCTTCTGATGTTGTAACTGTTTCTTGGTTTGTTTCTTGTTTTTGCTTCTGTTGTTGTTGATTTTTTTTTGAAGGCTGTTTTTTTTGGAGCACCCATGGAACTAATATATCTTGATCCATACCTTCTCTCCAACCTCTTCTCGAATTTTGTTGCTCAAGAGCCCAAACATAAATTAATGCTTGTCCTTTACTATTAAGTTTGCTTAATATTCTTCTTATTGCTTCAGTTCTTCTTTCAGGAGTTGAAAAATGATGTATCACAGCAATTGATATGACAAAATCAAAAGAATTTTTGAAGTGAGGTAAAGTTAATCCATCAGAAACTAAAACATCTGAAAAGTATTGGCTTTTAGCATTGTTTTTCCAAGCCAATTCCACCAATTTTTCTGAACGATCTGATCCAATAATGAAAATATTTTTATTGGCACTAAGATATTTACCATTTCCACATCCAACATCTAAACCTATTGATCCATCTTTTCTATTTTTAAGAAATTTTTCCACTATCGGCCATTGTTTATATCTTGTTTGAGAAAAATGAGATGCAATTTCATTATAAACCTCATGCACGTAAATTTGCTCTCTTAAGCTTGGATCTTCAACAGATTTCATACGAGCCTCTTCCTGTTCTCTATCAGCCATTTTTATATGAATTTATATTGTTACTTAAATTAATCTAAGATCGTTAAATGAGAGATATACTCAAACAGAAAGGTGATAAAACTCTTACTATCTTACTAGTTGATAATCTTCGAAGCAAATTTTTTTTTTTTTTTTTTTTTTTTTTTTTTCCGCCAAAGCGAAAATACTAAACGCACAGACAAAACTTTGAAAGGAAAGCAAGACGATATGACAGGAGTGCTGAATAAATGATCTATTCAACGCTTCCATATATCATAATAAGCAACAATAATAAAAGTGACATCAGTGGTGGTGAATATTGGTTAGTAAATAAAATGATGATAACATGCTTAAAAAAATAACTTCTTTTCAGAATTTGATTTCAAATTGCATTATAACATCGATATGTCTTTTCGTTGCAATATTAGTTCCTAAATATTTTAAGTTGGAAGAAAACAATATAGCACTCATCAGTAAAATATCAACTTATATTTCTCAAGATCCAATTAGAGATCTAAAATTTGAAATACCGGTATTCATCACTAGTAGTGATAAATTTACTTTTCCTGATATTCATGAAGCTGTCCAAGTGCAGCTCGATTCCGAATTGGCCAAACGTAATTTGGACGTCAATTACAAAATCAAAATTTTGGATAATCCTCATTTAGGAGATTTCCAATCAAACTCATATCGATACTCTCAAGAAATTGAAACAAAAAAGTTGTATGAAATAAGGTTGATTTTGAGTGATTCCGAATCACTTTATTCCGATGCCTTTGACAACTTTGGTGTGTTATATTATTCCATGAAAAGTATACATAACAATGATCTACCATATTTCATTACACAATTAATTATGAATGGTCTACTCAAGCAGGAGATCATGTTATACGAGACCTTTCATCCTCACAAACTCCCATCAATTGATGAGATTTTGCTGATTAATGATGGTGGTGATCAGGATCAAGGTCATGAATGGGCACCATTTATGTTGAAATTTTTAATGATAGTAGGAGATGATCAAGTTACTACAGCTATTGATCATAAAGTGCATGGAATTATTAAAAATTATGTGAAGCAAATAAATTTTTTGTTAGGAGGAGGGGAAGAAGGGAAAGAGTATCTTGAGTACAGAATTATAGTACAGAGTGCTGACAGTTGTGAAGTATGGTTATTCGATGACGAAAAGAAAACTTTCACAATAAATGATGAAACTACAGAAATCATCGATTTTGAAAAAGAATATTACAAGCAGAAAAAGATAAGGCGACAAAACTACAGTAACATAGACTTTTTATTATTAGCTTCTGACAATCTTACATTCCAACAAAATCCCAACTCAGGTTCAATTTCATTTCCTGAACCAAAAATTTTCAAGTCAAAAACTACAAAAACTGTATATTTTGTTGATTCAATAAGATCACAAAGAAGAGACGATGATGAGTCAGTTTTGTTGATTGATTTTGATACGTTTGAAGCTGTTTTAGAACATTGCCTATTGAATTTTTTTAAACTTATGGTTCTACCCGATCTGCCTAAAACCAATGCTCCTTCATTTGTTAATCTTGATTTTCTTATTAGATCTTCAATTATCAAAAATCTATTCTTTTTCTCTAAAAAATTGAAACTTGTCTCCGACACATTGAAAAGCCAAACAGAAAGTTTTTCAGCAGAGTCAGAAACATACAAGAAAGAAATAATCAATATTGTGAATTCTAGAAATAAATGTGTGGAGTTGATCAATAGCCAGGATTATTTTAATACTTTGAGCTCTTTCCGTGAAGCCTTGATTATTCTTTTTGATGTGAATCAAAAGTTGGAAAATATTTTCAAGCAACTTACTTTTAATGAATTTTGATCTTTCGAATTATATATATATATATATACTCAAAAAGCAAATAGATTTTTGAAACATGTATATTAGTGCTATTCTTCTCACTCTCCTTTATTTTAATTTAGATTAGTTAATCTTCTACTTATTAATATAGACTTGGACATTTTGAGGATTAATCACGTGAATAAACACGACTATTTTTGTTTACAAAAAAAAAATAAAAAAAAAAAAAAAAAATAAAACAAATCAACAAATAAGGCAACTTCAAGAATAATAATTAGTCGATAATAATAAGATATATATTTAAAACAGAATTAATAATTGATGGCTGAAGAAGAAGATTACTCGAAGTTACCACTTGAAGATAGATTGGTGCACAAGGTATGTGATAATAGTTTTTTAATATATTGTGTTTGTACAGAATTGTAATACTGACTTGAAAAAAACAAATTTAAATCAGGTTTGGAAAGTCCGTGATGGAGCTTACAAAGAACTCCTGAATACATTCAAATCCTCACCAAATGAGGACGCTCTATGTTTTTCCCTTTATCTATCTAATCCTACAATATTGAAAAAAATAGTCTTAGATAGCAATGTGGTTGCTCAAGAAGCTGGTGTAGAAGTATTGGTAAACTTCTTAACATATGGCGGCATCAATGCTGGATCTAGATCTCGCGACCAAGTGTTAAAACCGTTAATAGAAAAAGGATTAACTTCTAATAGAGGCGGAACAAAGCTGAAAACTATAGAAGCGTTACATCTTTTGGTGGAATTTGATGTCCCTGATCCTGTTATTGAAGAATTAACTCTGAATGTCGATAAAAAACTTCCGAAATTGGTTATTGGTGTATCCAATGCTATATTTGAGCTTTTGAAAAGTTTTGGGGCAAAGACTATCAATCCGAGTTTGATTTTACCATTTTTACCGAAATTGTTTTCTCACAGTGACAAAAAAGTTCGTATTGAAGCAAATAATATCACTATCGAGTTATATAAATGGCTTGGCGAAGGGCTCAAAGATATCCTCTTCAAAGACTTAAAACCTGTTCAACAAAAAGAATTAACTGCAAGCTTTGAGAAACTAGGAGATGAAAGACCCCAACAAACCAGATTGCTAAAATCACAAGAGGCACAATTACTGAAATTACAAGAAGCCAATAGCAATGGCCTGTCAGGTAATGAAAATCAAGATGTCGAAATGTCTGAACCAGATCAATCGAAAATGGATCCTTATGATTTAATTGAACCAACTGAAATCTTAACAAAACTCCCTACAAATTTATCCACTCAACTCAAATCTTCCAAATGGAAAGAAAGAAAGGAAGCTTTAGAGGAAATACAGCCGTTATTTAAAGAGATGAAATTTGTAAATGCTGATTATAGTGAGTTTCTTAAAGATATGGCCAAGTGTATGAAAGATGTTAATCTTCAAGTTGTTCAGTTGGCAGCTGAAATGACTGACAGCTTAGCTAAAGGATTAAGATTCGATTTTTCAAAATATTTACCAATTATATATGCACCAGTTTTAGAAAGAACCAAAGAAAAAAAGCCATCTGTTCTTGACCCATTATTGACATTATTGGATACAATGGTGAGATATTCCTCATTATCAACAGTGTTGCCTGATACGATGGAAGTCTTATCTAAAAACAAGATTCCAAAAGTTAAAGAAGAAATATACAAATTTTTGACTAAATCATTACAAAACACTCCAGTGATTCCTTCACAAGATGAAATAGATATTATAATGAGTGAAGGCACAAAAGGGATCACAGATATGCAAGCATCTGTTCGAAATGCTGCCCAAGAAACAATAGGAACTTTGATGAAATGTGTTGGTGAAAGACCTTTAAATCAATATATGGAAAAAATAGACAATGCCAGACAGAAAAAAATAAAAGAATTCTTTGAAAAAGCTGAAGTGAAAGCAAAACCTCAAGTCAAAAAAGTGTTTTCAACAGCAGTTAGTAGAGCTCCTGCTGCTTCAACTTCTGCCTCAACACCATCTAACAATTTAATGAGAAAACCTAATCCAAGATTATCAGCAAGTGGCCTCTCGTCTAGATCAACTGCTAAGCCATCTTCACCAAAGTTTATGATGAATGAGCAAGGTTTGAAAAAGAAACCTATCACAAGTATTCCAAGCAAAAGAGAAGCTAGCTCACCGCTTAAGAAGAATGATTATGGAGCCAAATCTAGCAAGATTTTGACCTCTATGGAACTAAATAGTAGAACAAACGGCCTGTCATTGACAAGCAGGTTGGAAAATGTTGCGGTGAGTAACAATTTTAACGCAATTAGCAATGAAGAGTTGAAAGAGTTAGAACAGTTAAAAAATGAAAAGAAGAACTGGTTGAAACAAAGACAAGAGATGCAAAATACTTTAGATGTTGTATCACGAGACAGAAAATTATTACAGAATGAAATTGATTCTTTAAAAATGAGCTATCAACAAGTCGCAGATGAAGTGACTAATGTTAAATTAAAATTTAAATCTAAAGAGACTCAATTCTCAAGATTGAAAGTGGATTATGAAAATATTCAATCAAATTACCATAATTTGAAAAAGAAATATAACCAATTACAACAACAGCAGCAGAAGTTACAACAACAACACTATCAAGAAAGAAATTCTATTTCAAAATTAACAATGCCAATTTCGCACGTTTCAATGCCTACTAGCGGGCTCAATAAATATAGCAATAGAAATAGCACAACCAGCAGTACATTGAAATCTTCAGCAACGGCTGGTGGTGCTTCTGCTTTTAGTAAGCGCTTTTCAATGCCTGTAAATGTTAAAAGCAATGGTGGCGGATATTCCAGTTCAATAGGTAAACCTTTTCAAACAGACATAAATACCGGTGTTGGTAAATTAACCATCGAAGAAAAAGAAAATAATGATTATAAGAGTAGTTTCGGGTTGAGTGATGGCGCAAGCTCAAGTCGACATCACAGCACCGCTTTTAGACAAGGATTGGATACTGATAGCAATGAAGAATGGAAAAGGGCTAACGAAGTGACGATAAATTTAAAAGCTAGAATAGAGAAAATGAAATCTCGTTCAAGAAATATCTAGACTTTTTTTTTTTATAATGATCTTTTTTTTTTTTTTTTTTCTGTGATTTATTCATTTTTTTTTTTTTTCCTGACATGACTTGTTTATTATAGTTCCGGTTTATTAGTGGTATTTTAGTTTTATGTGTATTTTTATTAGAATAATCTTTTTTTTTTTTTTTTTTCACTTCAAGATAAACTTGGTTTACTTAGAACAATATTAGATATAATTATTTACTATCATTAATTTTTATTAGCCACCGCTGTCACTCATATATTATTTTCATCATTTTTTGTCATCAAAGACAAGCTAATATAAATTGTATTTTTAAATTTACGTAGGAGATGTCACTTGCAGATTATATGTATTCTCTAAAGTTTATTTCAATCATCACAAAGTATTTATAAAAATTGTGAATTTCATACAACTACACTTTTGAGAACTGATCGAATCGTGTTTGGTACTGATGGTAGCCTAGATAGTAGTACTTCAATATATCTGGAAATTTAGGAGCATACAATCTATTTAGTATTGTATCATTGAGCCTAGAACGAGGTTCAATTTCCCCATCATCGAGTTTCCCCATCATCGAGTTCATCTACTTTTCCGGTTACACAAGATGGCTATTAGCTTCTAGTGCTGGTATTCCATCCACCTGTTTGTTTTAGTTACATTTGAATTTCAATCAATATTTCATTTTTAAAATTACAGGTATAAATAATTGAACAATAAATACTTCGCATATACTAACATGCCAAAAGAATGTACATAGTTGCACACATTTATCTTTCTATTTCTAGTTTTTTTTTTTTTGATCTTGCAGCTTCAATTGCTTTAACACCTTCTTTCTTTGCTTGAGCATGTAAGTGAACATCACATATGAACCAGGGATATAAGTCAATAAACTAAAAATCAAGAAATATTTGTATGGAGCACCAACAACTTTGAGCGCTTCATCCAATGAGTTGTAGATAATATAACATTCACTAGAAATTCCCATTGGATACAAAACAATGAAGGTGGTATATCTTAACCACACCAAAAATTGAGGAGCATTGCCATTGGTTTGAAGATTGATAGCATAATATGAATATCTAATAATTTCGGTGATGGACCAAGCAACAGACAATGTTATGTAAACAAAAGAATAGTTTGCTGGGGAATCAACCAAGACGGTAAATATCCCAAGTACTACAAGTAATCTTGATGAGACTTGGGCAACTGTGGTAAAAACAGGAGAGCGAACATTACCAACTATAGAATTGTAAATTTCAGTAATGGCAAGACTTTGAATTATTGTCAATACTTGAGCAGTAGAGTTGAAAAAATCAGGTTGACCATCTTTTAAAACTGTGAAATAGAAAGTGTTTATTAAGACTATTGACCAAAGAACGGCACTAAGTGAGTTATAGTGAACAATCCATCCGGGTTGAGTTTTTTTTCTACTTTCTGAAGTTGCTGACATTGCTTTTGATTTTGGTGAAGATTATCGATAACTTTATCATTATGCAGAGGTACACAAACATATTTTATTTTATTTTATTTTTCATGAAAAGATCCTGTTGATGTGCTTTTAGTATTTAGTGATCATGTGCTTCTCGAAAATTAAAAGATACAAGAAAAAAAAATAAGTGGAGAGATGAGATAGAAAAGATAATAATCACATTAGTAAATTCTTGTCGTTTTTGAATTTAATTTTATTTTTTTATTTTCTTTCTACTTTTTTAAAAAACAAGGAAAGCTCATCATCAACGGTAGACAGTAAGTAATATCAAGAACAAATAAAATATTTGAAAGAAAGAAAGAAAAGAGAAAGAAAAGTATAAGTCAACCATGGAACAAACAACTCCTAAACAGAGTACTAATCAAAAAAATGGGAATGTAAATAATGGTACTGAGACTGAAGAAGAAAGGAAAAAGAGGTTGAGAAGGGAAAAATTAGAAGCTTGGAAGAAAAAAAAAGAACAAGAAAAAAAATCTAAATCACCGCCGTTGATATCTTCTTCTAATGATTCAAAAGCCTCTCAAGAACTTCTTAAGAAAGCCGAACCAAAAAAAATTCTGTTAAAGCCAAAAAAGTTGATAACTTCTTCCAAGAATCTTTTGAAACCTAAAAAGCTAGTAACAAGGTCGGCTTTCAATCATGATGACTATGATGACGATAAGAGTAAGGATAAGATTAATAATAAAAGAGCTTTCCATGATGATGACAAGGTTAATAATAACAATAATAGCGATAAAGATATTGATGATCAGAAATTCAAAAAAAAATTCAAGAGTAAAGAGACTCAAGAAGATGAGACTCAAGAAGATGAGACTCAAGAAGATGAGACTCAAGAAGATGACCCTCTTGAATCTTACTTAGCTGATATTGAAAAAACTCAAAACGATAACAATAAATCAATACAAAAAAAGACTGTGGTGTTGAATGAAGAAGAAAACAGTAATGATGAATCGAATGAGTTATCAGATAATCAAGAAGAGAATGTAGTGGATCTTGTTAACAAATTGGCAAGTACCACTGGAAAACAAAAAAAAGTATATAAAGTAAATCATGATGAAATCGAATATCAAGATTTTCAAAGAGAGTTTTATGTTGAAAGTAGGGAGAGATCGTCTTTAAGCAAGGAGGAAGTTGATATTTTAAGAGTGGATTTAGATGGGATAAAAGTAAATGGTGTAGATCCACCGAACCCAGTCCTTAATTGGTCACAACTAGGCTTATCAGCCGCATATTTAGATACATTGATTGTTCAAATGAAACATGAAAAGCCCACTCCTATCCAAGCACAAAGTATTCCCGCTATATTACAAGGTAGAGATATAATTGGTATTGCCAAAACTGGATCAGGAAAAAGTTTAAGTTTTATTCTTCCGCTCTTTAGACATATCAAATACCATAAAACGCCTCACAATAAAGATCCATTGGCGGTAATATTGGTTCCTACAAGAGAATTGGCAGTTCAAACTTACAATGTTGCAAATATGATTGATCCGAATATAAAATCAGTTCCAGTTTTTGGAGGTGAAAACATTTCAAAACAAACAAGTAAAATTCGATCGGGAGCTGATTTAGTTATTGCTACCCCTGGGAGATTAATTGATTTACTTTGCTTAAAAAAAATATCTTTAGAAGCAGTTACATTTTTGATTATTGATGAAGCTGATAGAATGTTTGATATGGGTTTTCAACCTCAAATAAAAATGATTATTGATGGAATAAGACCTGATAGTCAAAAAGTTTTATTCAGCGCAACTTTTCCAGTGAAGTTGGAGAAATTGGCTAGAAGCATTTTAAAATATAAACCATTGGAGATCAAAATTGGTTTGAAGGGAGTTAATGGTGATGTGAAACAATTAATTGAAATGTTTGACAATACAAATGATAAATTTTTGAAATTATTAGAATATCTTGGTGATTTCTTTAATGGAGGAAAAATATTCAGTGATTTTACAATTACAAGCGAAAGCAAAATTTTGATATTCGTGGATAGACAAGAGAATTCGGATGCTTTGCTGAAAAGACTTATTACTAGAGGCTATGAATGTGAAGCATTACATGGTGGTAAATCTCAGACAGAAAGAGATGCAACGATTGGAAGATTCAAATCAGGAAAAAATAAAATTTTGATTGCCACTTCTATAGCTGCTAGAGGTCTTGATGTTTCTCAATTAAAGTTGGTCATTAATTATGATTGCCCAAATCATATTGAAGATTATGTTCATAGAGCTGGACGTACCGGTAGAGCGGGCGAGAAAGGGGTTGTGGCATCCTTTGTGATGAAAAACCAAGAAAGAGAAGCTTATGATATTGCAAAAGCTTTAGCACTATCCAAGGTGGTGGTGCCTAAAGAATTAAAAGAAATCGCTGATAATTTCTTAGTGAAAATTAAAAAAGGTAAAGAAAAAATTTATATGGGATTTGGTGGTAAAGGCTTGGAGAAATTGGACGCAAAAAGAGATGAAAAGAAAATGCTTCTTCGACAAAAATTCGATAATGATTCAGAAGCGACAAATGCCGCTAATTCTACAACTAATTCAGATAAAACGGGCGGCGTAAACAATAAAAACAGCACTACAGATATCGATTCTAAGAATATTGTATCTAAATTATCAGAACTATCTGATTTTGAGGTTCATGAAGGTAAAGCTGAGAATTCTCCTGATTCAGGTGCATATCATTCTAAAATTAATATCAACGATTTGCCACAAGATGTCAGATGGAAAGCCACCAATCGTGAAGCAATCAAGAGAATTGTTGAAGAAAGTAGTTGCTCTATTACTTCGAAAGGTAGATTTTATAAAGCTTTGGAAGGCCCATCGAAACCCAATGATGAACCCAAATTATATTTGCTTGTTGAAGGTGATACCCATTATCAAGTAGCAAGTGCTGTTCAATCAATAAAAGATGCAATTGTTGAAGCATTAAAGATACACATGAACAATGAAGCCAAGAAACAAACTGCAGGAAGGTACACTGTTGCTTGAGAAATATGATCATATTGATTACATCTGTGAGCTAGTACTCGGCTTATTGCACAAAGTAAATAATTGCTGCATATTAAAAAAAAAAGAATCATTAAATATATCAAAACTTTGTAAAAATGTAACTGATCCAAATTTTGTTTTGTAATTTTATTTGGTAATTATATTGTTTTACCTTTGTACAAACTAGTTCGAAAAATAAGAACATGAAAATATGCATGCACCGAAAGTTGATGAATCCACAGCAAAAATTACGTTCAAAAAATTGGGCCGAGCAGGGAATTGAACCCTGGACCTCTCGCATATTTATATTTAGCGGTCAGTAAGAATACTTGATTACCGTTACCCAAAGCGAGAATCATACCACTAGACCACGCGGCCAATTTTATGCTAACTAAAATTTCTTTAGACCTCATAGTTTTTAACATGTTCGATGTCCGGGTATCATCAATAGACCGTTTTATGTATTAATACATTATGTTGAAAGATTTAATATAGTACGAAGGACAAATGAAAGCTGGGGTACTAAATCAATCCCAGAAATTATTTTTCTTATTTTAGCGGTCGTTTGAATTCCTACAATTAAATTATAATAATTAAAGATATGAATTAAACCAATGGGTTTTTTACTGAGCAAAAGTCTCACACTTTAAAACTGTTTTCTTTTATGAGTTTTTTTGATCTTTCGAAGCATTTACATAGATTTTAATATAAATCTAGTTTCCTGTGTCAAAACGAAAAAAAAAAAAAAAAAAAAAAATACATTGAGAGAATTGAATTAATTCTTACACCAAAAGCGGCAGATGAAGAAAATTATATAAAAAGAAATTTACAAGCCAATCTAAGTTATAGTTCTCCCTAAATTAGTAGTTATTTAAATATATCAAATCAAAGTAAAATAAAAAAAAAAAAAAAAGGCATGAAAAGGATATCTGTGGGTTTATTACATTAGATTTGAAAATTTGATTTATAATCAAATTAAGAATAAACAATAAACCAAAATACAACAAAAGAAAATATGCAATAAAACAACACCAAAAACCAACAATAAATATAACCAACAATAAATATAACCAAAAGACATTAAACCAATATCATAACAAGCATAAAACAACAACAAATAACAATACTCCTCGTATCAAACAACAAACTAAAAGAAAAGTTAGTATCAAAAATTATTAATAAATAATAAATCAATGTCAAAAAATGGGCCGAGTAGGAAATTGAACCCTGGACCTCCAATAAAACATTCAACTTTATTTGCCTCAGCAAACCTACAACAACAAACAATATTAATTCAAATGCTTTATACCTTTATAATCAGTAACATCAGAAAGTAAAAAAAATACTCAACCCGGATGGATTGTTCACTACAACAAAAATCTGTCTTTTCATTTATTATTTTTCTTACCATATGCGATATCACAAAAAGTCGTACATTAATTTTTTTCACATTCAAATGAAAAGAAAATGAGGCGCTATTTCAGTGACACCTCTCTCATAGTAAAAATTCTGCCACAATATGAGCTTCGGCTTTTGAACACGATTTGAAATTTGAAGACCGAATTAAGTGGTAAATCAAGTTTCACTTGTTTTCAGGAACGGAAGTAGATTTGCTAGGAAAAAGGTGGTCCCTACCAGGATCGAACTGGTGATCTTGGCGTAACGTTCCTATAAGGAATATATTAGCACCACGCCTTAACCAACTGGGCCAAGGGACCAGTTTTGATAAATATTTAGCGGATTCAGACTATATTATTTGTAAATCTAAAACAGTGGCAATTTTTACGGTTTTATTTGATCATTCAAAGATTATTCCCTGTGTAAATCTTTGAATAGATTTTAAAATAAATCTAGTTTTCTGCACTGAAAAAAAAAGTTTTATTGCATGAATAGAGAAGTACTGTGTGGAGTCAACAAATTAAGTGCCCTCACTCAGATTTAAACTGAGGATCTCTACATTACTAGTGTAGCGCCTTACCAACTTGGCCATAAGGGCATTAGTTATTCAGAAAAAAAAACATATCATTTTTCAATCATATTATATTCCAAACATCCGTTTTTTTTTCATTTAATGAACTTAGGTCTCACACTTTTCAAATCCACCAATAGCCCTTGTCAATATTGTCATTTCCCACCAG